>VFXL01000056.1:0-60001 GCA_009761765.1 Phenacoccus solenopsis | reverse complement strand
TTCAATAATTTGATTATTTGAAGCTTACGTTGAATAAATCACTCAGTCATAGTTCATTCTTTGTCACAAATATTACTGCGAGTTAATGATAGCGAAATGATGGTGATTACACGTGCGACAGCAACCGACACATTTGCAGATTTATATCCATATAATAGTGACGGGCGCGGTTAAAACACTCTAAAATACTAAGCGCGCCCTGTAATTGAAAGCTTGTGTATACCTGAGTATTATCATAGAAACATAATATAATGTGAGATAAAGTTTAAGTGGAAAGTTTTACACTCTAGTGCATCTTATTTTAGAGCATAAATCCCGTTTTTGTATTTTCGCGAGGTTTTATACGCATTGCGTCATTTTGATTTTTTTTTTGTGGGTTGTTTTTATTACGTTTATGGTACTCGTAGAAGTAAGTTCCACTAGGAATCGTTCGAGTGTATGAGTCTTTTTGTGTCGGCGAATGGACGGCGCTTTTATCTTGAAACGAGGGTTTTTTAGTCGTTTTAATTACTGGAATTTCTTTCTTTTTTAACGCTGTGGAATTTTCAAGAGCGTGTGTATTCGTTGAAAATGCTGTTGGCCATTTCAAATGGTCGAGGTTTTCGATTTAATTTGGAGTGAGATTGCGGTGACAAATGTTGAGTTGTCCAGTTCATGAATTTGCGGTGGTGAGTGGGAAAAAGATTTTCGTTGTACTTTTCACTATAATTTAGACGTGAATATGAAATTCCTGGTAAGTAGAAATACGTATGACTACTAAAATATTATATGTTCAACGAAAGCCTCCAATGCAACAGTTGCGATGTACGACATCATCTGTTGATCATCAATACATATTGTGCATATTTAATAATTGTATGCCTGAAGCACGTCACACTTATTCCTATTATATTCTTTCTCGTTCTGCTCCTATGATATTCTGATTATCGATCTTAAGAAGGAAAATCCTCGGTTAAATATTCTAATATACGCTATTTCACGTTATGCCATCGTCCTTAATTACCCAACGTTTCTATGTAATAATTATTATGCCAGTAGTCTGAAAGAAAGTTAACGAGATGAAATGTTTTTCTTCATTCGTGAGAAGACTCGAGACTTTTTCACGTCATTTTTATATTTTAGTTCTCCGTATGCACGTCATAGTCATTTAAACTGAAGAAGAGACAAATTTTGTAGTCGAGTGTACTCTAATCTTTGACTAGCATTGTATGTATGTTTGTAATTTTAATTACATCAGAAGTTCTGTTTTTTGAAAATAATATCAATTATATTTTGTATATATGTTGAAGCTCCCAGTTTCTACCGTAATTATGATAATGAATAATAATTATTTCGCAAAAAAAATCCGAAATGGAAAATATATTCTTTTTAGTGAATGTAAAAGAACCTCTTACTATACATTAAACATCCCTCCCCCTTGTATAGTCTTTTACATTACTACCTATAACGCTCCATTTATGCGCAACACATGAAGTGGATTGTAATAATGGTATTTAAGGAAATGGTACAGCAGTTTTAGGTGTTAAAAACGCTTAAGAAAACAACAGTAATAAAGTAAATAATTGATATTTTATTGAATAAATTTGATCAGTTTTGAAAAGACAGTTTTTATTGGAAAAAAAATTGAAAAATAATCATAAGTAGGTATTACCTACTAGATAGTGAGGTTTCAAGGTGAAACAATTCTTTTCCTTTTTTTTTTTTTTTTCAAAATTTAATTAGGCTTAAAATTCGATGGGTGCACGTTGAGAAAATGTTAGTTGTCCAAGTTGATATTTATCTTTCTGTAAAAGGGCCAGAGTTTAGAAAAGTAGTGTTGAAAACAAGAAATTGAAATTTAATTAAATTAATTAATGTAAATGATAATTTTATATAATTTATTATATAATAATCACTGTTAAATTTTTCATGCATTTTCTATAACTTTGTTTGTAACTATACGTATTATTTTTGGGTAAGTTTAGAAACTGACTACAACCTTTAATAATCTTTTCATCTGATTTAATATTTGCTCGACTAAATAATTTTAGATTTCGAATGGTTGATGTTCAACCCACTTTATGATAATTTGCCTAATGCCCGTGTTGATGTTGTGAAACTCACTGTATTTTGCAAGGATTTGTAAATGGTCAGAAACAGAGGACTTCAATTTTTTCCCTTGAAGGGTTTAAACTTTAAAGGAAAATGATTGTAGATTTTCACATTCAATGCGAGCCCAATTTGTAGGAAACAAATTAAGTGATCCTGATCTTTTTGTTTGAATCTTCTAAATTTTGTCACATTTATGTCTTAAATTATTTTAATTCCTTAATTATCTCATTATTTTTAAAACATTTGATATTGTTCGTTAACTTTGATTTTTATGTTTGATATTGATAAAAAATAATTTAGTCGATTTAATTTAAGTTCGCAGATCTATGAAGAAAATACCTTCATTGAAAGTAAACCATTTTTAGCTGAGTTTTCAATAAACACTATAGCTATTACAGCGTACCTTATTTAAGGAAAGGTCTTCAAATTTTTGTGTTTCAGATCATTTGTGATCATCTAGCAAACGTCCAACTTTTTCATGTACATATATTTCCAGCTCATCTAGGCGTAGCGCGAGGAGGTATTGATAAAAATCGCTCAAAATTTAGTGAGCGACTCTTTTTGTTTTTTTGATACATTCCAAAATGGCGGATCGCTCAAATTTTGAGGGAGGGGAAAGTTAGGTCAAATTGCTGGAAATTTTCGTTTTTGATCTCATATGAGAGAGTGAGGCACGGACACCAACATATGCGAATTTAAGCTTCTTAGTGCATTTGGAGGGGAATTGGAGCAAAAAATGACTTTTTGAAGAAATTTTGAGTCATGAAATTTGTTAAATATTCTATATCTCCTCACTAAATCGACGTAGAGTGGTCAAATTTTAAGACCATAATTTGTCTTAATAAATTTGGGTGAAAATGGATTCAAAATGAAGAATTTTCATTATTTGAGGAGAACTTGAGAAACCTCAAATTCATGAAAATGTAATCAATATAAACTCATTTATGATTATTGGTGATAAGAAGTACCTATACTATCACTTAATTGGCACACATGGGTGAATTTCTCGCTGCGCTCCGGCATAACCGGCTACTGATCCCTGTGCACCCTTCATAGGTGAACGTTGCCACAATTTCTTCAGTTTGGGAATCTGTGTTAGTTGCATACATCAATTTTTGAAGGGGCAGATTTACTTCTGAATTTTTATGTAAATTATTCATTGCATTTTTCAGGTCGCAAAAATTGAAAATAAAACCATGCTATGTTGTAGTTCGAACGATTTGCAAGAAAAAACATAGAAGAACAAATTGCCTATCTTCAATATTGAAGGAGCTAGAAATTTTCAAAAATTGTTCTATTCTATCCTATGTATGCTGCCCCTTCAATTTTGATATTATGCAATTTTTTTGTAATGAAATTCTGCATTTCAGCGAGCACAATAACATATTATATTTCAATTTCTTGAGTTACTCAGCACAATTTTTATTTTCCAATTTAAATTACTTTTATGTGTGCCATTAGATGGCCATGTCCCGAATTTACACATGATGTTGGAGAGGAGAAGGAGGGGTTATCTTCTAAATGTGGTGGGGATACTCGAGAGGTCGAAAATTTTTTATTGTTGTGTCATATGATGAAATGAACCCAAGTGATTGACCTATACTAATATTAGCTTCCCATATAAATTTGGAGTGAGTTAGAGGAGAAAAACGACTGGGGAGGTGGGGAAGGTGGTAATTGAAATCTTTGAAACTTCTGCATGTATCTTCTCACCAAATGGATGTATAAAATTCAAACATTGTATATAAGGTTAGTTGGTGACTAAAATATGACTTGTTGAATTCGAGTCCAAATCGATGCAAAATGGCGGATTGTCAAAATTTGAGAATAACTTGAGGAGCCTCAAGTTACACTAATTTGAGAAATGCGTTCGTAGAATTATTGCATGGCATCTGTAAGAGTTGTGGCCTATACACATGAAGGGGTTAGCAACGTTATTTACGAACCCAATCAAGCCCCGATTGAAAACTCAGCTCCAGTAATGCAGCGTGGCTGCTTACATTTTCTCTCATTTTCAGCGTGTTTCGTATAAACAAGCAACTCAGAATAAGCCAGCGTTTACTTTGTAACCCACTGTATGAAATTACACGAGAAAGCAGTTCCAGATAAACCAGTGTAGAACTGCCTTCCAAAAAAAAAAAAAAACGAATAAAAATTAACCCCATTATTTAAAACGATCGGTGGCGTGAATCTGGAGCGCGTAAAAGGCGTCCTGTAACGTTGGAAATTTCGAGCTTACTTCGTTGTGCGGCTATAAGGCGAAAAAAAGCACTTTTTCCGCGCCATTTGCCGCTCACCCCAGATGCTGAAGGACATGGTCGAGTTGGGCCATTATTAACGTGGAACTAGCAGCGGACGATGTAATTTAAAAGAAACACAGCGGCTTCATCTATTCTCGATAATTTCGATCGAATTAATTAAGCAATTAATTTTTAGCCGTATCGCCGCGCGTGGTGGCGGTGTAGGCTAAAGATGAAGACTAGATAAGGGACGAATTAATATCGAGCACGGTGTCGCGCAAAATGTTACACTTTTCGAGAAGCATTAGCGAAAAGCTTTGGTAGAGGGAGAGGCAGCGGCTGGAGAAGTTTTTTCCTTATCGAAGGAAAGTTTTTCTTATACCCTTTCGGCGGTAGGCGGCAGCGGCGCGACCGCCTTTCGTACGTCGAAGGAATTATTATTAAACTTTCTTACTTTAAGGCGCTGTCGGACATGTTCAATTTCTCCTTTATCTCTTTTCGGGCGCGTATACGCGGTAAGTGTCGGTGACGGCGTTACGTAGATGGCGTATTTTTTCGCCTTATTTTTCCAATATTTCCGATGCAAATTTCATAAAGTTTGCATCGTCGGAGGCGAATTCGATATGATATTTTTACCGGTTCGTGTGTGCTCATTTACGTACGATATTGGGAGGGCTTTTTTTTTTATTATTAAAATGTCTTATCTCTGGTATGGCGTTGGTTTGCCGCGATACGGTTTATATTTAATTCAGTTTATTGGAAAATATGCTCGACGATACTCGCGCATTATGGTTGCGCTCGGATGCGGTGTAATTTTTTCTCTCACCTCTTTCGGACGACCATTTCGGTGGCGAAGTTATCGCGCATTTATAATGCGGCAAAAATAGCGAATTTTTTTTCTCCATCCGAGTTGGAAAGCGGACGCGGCCATACGCGTATACGAAGATTTATCTTTTTATTACGTTACCAGAATTCGAGATGGTATTTTGGAAGAATTTGTTTTGATTTATACGTAACGATTGCGTCGCGTATACTCGCTATATACTTAAACGACGTAATGTAATGAAAATGCATCGGTATACGGTGGCTGTACGCGTATGTGAATACTGTAATAGCCTGAGCCGAGCTCCAGGCTTCTAAGAAATGTCGTTCAATCGAACATATAGGTATACGATACGCCGTATCGAGTTTCGAGTATACTCGCAGGTATGGCATTTGCGTAAAATATCGAGACGGTGAAACGAAGGAGAAAAAAGCTCAGCTCGCGTGCTTCAACGTAACTTGTCTTGTAAACTTTGATGTCTTTAAGAGGGTATATTAATGACGTAATTTTTTACCTCGCTATGCATACACTCACGTGAATGGTTAGCCGACTGCATTTTCAGCTACCTTCGTCGACACGATTCGTCGTTTATTTGCCAACGTCGTTAGATTCGCTGTGGCAAAGTCTACGCGCCCTTATATTCAACGAGTCGGAAAGTTTTTCCATGTTCAAATGAATGCTCTTTATACGCGCACGTATCGACGCCGCGTTCTCGTACATTGCCTCGCTTATGTAGGTGGCGTCGGTCGCTCGAGTAATTTCATAAAATTTTAAATAACCTTTTCCATTCCAGTCGCTTGAACCTAGCCAATTTTATAGATGCTTCGAATCGTCTTTTCGTATGGTTGACGTTACAGCGAGAATGTATGGAGGGAGTTTCGCGGCGAGAAGTTGCTTACAAATCTGTTTTATACAGAGTCACGCAGGTACTACAAAGTCAGATATTTTCAAAAGAGATCATGCAGGTATTACAAAGTCAGGCGTTTTGACTAAGATTCACTCAAAAGTTATGCATTTTTGGAAACTTGAAAAAAAATCCCATTCACCATAAGTGATTTAAATTTTTTTAAATAATTAAAATGGCAAGTTGAGATGATTTAACGCAAAATTTACAGCTAATGTGCATTTTTTTTTTGGTGTTGGCATTCATTTTTAGCTGAGTTTTAAACCCAAAAACGACAGCTATTACAGCCTGCCTGATTTGGGAAGGGAAGGTCGGGGGAGGGTGCGGTCTTCAAATCTTTGCGTTTCAGACCATTTGTAATCATCTGGCAATTGTCCAACTTTTTGGTATATATAATTATATATAGTGATCTATGGTCAAAGTGGCATCACTTTGCACATTCCTCAGAAGTGCATCTATTGTCACGTTAACGACACCACAATGGGGAACGGAATGTATAATTTCATAGGTTTTCTTGGAAACAAATTTTTAAAATGATGCCACTTTACCTGTAAACATCAAAAAAATGAGGCTACTACGACCGTAGACCGAAAAAAATTTTTTTGTATGAAAAATAGAATATTAGTGGTAAAGTGGCATCACCCTAATAACCACACCAGTGACGTCATGACACATAGCTGAATCGATGAGCAATGTGATGGTAAAGTGGCATCAAAAAAAAGATGCCACTTTGTAAAAAAGATGCCACTTTATCTGTAGACGACGAAAAATGATGCCACTTTATCCATAGATAAATCTATATATATATGTATTTTTTTCCCCACGCCTAACGCGGGCGGGAACTTACAAAATTTTCTCAAAACTTGGTGAGAGACTCTACTTGGAAATCCAACAAAACGACATTTTTAATTTTTTCGAAGAAATTCAAAATGGCGGATCACTCAAATTTTGAGGGGTGCTGGAGAAGAGGCAAATAGGGTAAATGTACCAATTAGTTGACATGCTCCAATTAATTGACACCAACACGTTTTTCTTCAAAATAAAGTTTTTTGTTAACTTTGGACCATTATTACCAATTATTTTAAATAAATTTGTATTTGTTACAATTTTAGCAATTTATTATTTATTTAACATGAATCGTTGGGGTGTAAAATAATTGGTACAAGGGGGTGCGAAATAACTGGTGTTAGGGTATCAAATAATTGGGACATCTCACTTTTTCACTTTGGGGGATTCTTACCAGGGTTACCAATGAGGGTAGACTCGAATGTAAATAGGTCAAAATATTCCCTAAATGATGTAGTTTCATATGCTATATTCAGATTTTTGCTACCATTCATAGTTTGGGGGAAATATTGGAAAACGTGTAAAAAAATCCTTATGGGTGTCAATAATTGGTGCACTTACCCTACCTCAAATTTTTTGTTTTTGATCTCATATGAAAGAGTAAGTCATAGACACCAATATATCTAAATTTCAGCTTCCTAAGTGCATTTGGAGGGGAGTTAGAGCAAAAAACGGCTTTTTGAGGAAGCTTTGAGTCATGATATTTCTTGAATCTTCCATATCTCCTCACCAAATCAACTTACAAAGGTCAAATTTTGAGGGTAGGGTTAGTTGGTGACCAGAATATGACCTCTTGAATTTGGGTTAAAATAAATCCAAAATGGCGGATTACCAAAATTTGAGTAGAGCTTGAGGAGCCTCAAATTGGTAAAAATGTAATTATTATGAACTTAGATGATTATTGGAGATGAAAAGTATACAATATCCCCAATTCACTTCCATACATGATGTTGGAGGAGATAAGGAGGGGGTTATTGACCCTAAAATGTGGTGAGGGTATAAGAGTGGTCGAAAATTTTTTATTGTCGTGTCATATGATAAAATCAGCCCAAGTGACTAACTTATACTGATTTCAGCTTCCTAAGTGAATTTGGAGGGGAGTTAGAGTAATAAACCTGTTTTGGAGGGGAAATTGCTGCAGGAAATTTCATGAATCTTCCATATCTCATCACCAAATCGGCCTAGAATGGTCAAACTTTGTGTGTAGGATTAGTTGGTGACCAAAATATGACCTCTTGAATTTGGGTCAAAATGGATCCAAAATGGCGGATCATAAGGATTTGAAGATAATTTGAGGAGCCTCAAGTTGTTCTAATTTGAGAAATTATGTGTTCAAATGATTATTTCATGGCAAGAAATACTACGTTTGTTCCAAATTCAACTTCTTATGTGGTTTTGGAAGGGATGGAATGGAGGTCTTTAGACTTGGTATTGGGTGTAGTCTATAGTTATGAAGAGTTCAGTAACGTTATTATTACCAAACCTGAACAAGCCCCAGTTAAAAACTCAGCTCCAGTAATGCGGCATGGCTGCTTACTTTTTTTTTTCTCACTTACATTTCTCTGAAGTTATTTGTAAAAATTTTAATTCAGCAGTTACTGGAATATTTACTTGTGATTTTTTCTTGAAAAAATTATGTTTTTCGAAGTTTTTGTTAATTTCTTTCGGGGGAGGGGGGCTGAAAATGTCGAAAAAGTTATGGTAAAAGATCATACAAAGTTTGGCATTTTGGTCATCGTATTTTGTTAGACCACCCTGTAATAACGTTGATGAACGAATGGGAGAAAACCAACAAAATATGCACAAAAAAATTATTAGAATATTGGGTATCTCGACTAAAGCAAACTCTATATCATTTCAATTCGAATGAAATCAAAATATAGAAAAATAAAATCGCTGTAATCGAATATTGACTGTGATGAAATCACGATAAAAATAAAATGTCTTTGATAAATTCATCCTGAAAAATAAAATGCTTTTGTATATTTAATGCCAAGTGATAATCTAACTTGATAATAATCCTTTTATTTAATTATAGAAATTTTGATTTTCTCTTATCCCAAATCAATCAATGTGTGTACATCTTTCAAACTATATATTCTAGAAAAGAAAGGTAAGCAGCATTGCCGCATTACTGGAGCTGAATTTTTAATTGAGCTTTATTCGGGTTTGCCTATAACGTTGCAAACGCTCTCATAACCATAGACCAGAACCAATATAGAGTCTAAAATGTCCCGTTGTATCTTCTCCTTAAGTAATTGAATTCAAGATGTATAGTACTTCTTGCCCACAATCACTACATGAGCCCATAATTGTTAAATTTTAGCTATTTGAGGCTCCTCAAACCTGCCTCAAATTTCCAAAATCTGCCATTTTATTTTCATTTTGACCCAAATTCAAGAGATCATATTCTGGCCTTGAACTAACGTTATATGTATAGTTTGACTTTTCTCGATTGATTTGATGAGCATATATTGAAGATTCAACAAATTTCATGACTCAGAATTTCCTCAAAAAATACGTTTTTTGCACCAACTTCACTCTAAATGCACTTGAAAAGGTGAAATTTAGTTATTTTGCTGTCCTTCACTTACTCCTTCACGTGAGTCCATATTCATCAAGGTTGAATCATTTAAGGTTCTTCGAGTTTTGCTAAAAATTTTGAGGATGCTCCATTTTTCATCTTTTTTTGACTCAAATTCATGGGGTCGTATTCTTGCTGTGAACTAACCTCACGTACATAGTTTGACTTTTCTACATTGATTTGATCAGGATACATGGAAGATTCAACAAATTTCATGACTCAAAACTTCCTCAGAAAAGTATTTTTTTCTCTAACTCTACTCAAAATGCACTTAGGAGGCTGAAATTTTATTATTTTGCTGTCCTTCACTTACTTTATCATACGAGCCTACGTTCATCAAGTTTGACCTATTTAAGATCCCTTAAATTTTGCTCAAATTTCAAGCAACTTTAGGTGAATAAATTTGGAGAAAAATGGGAGAGATAAGATCCGGTAGCATGCTATCTATGTATATATATGTCAAGAAGTTGAAAAATTCCCTTATGATTACAAGTGGTGTGAAATACAATAATTCATATAAACACTCCCCCCTCCCCCAACCTCTCTTTCTGTAATCATTTGGACTGTAAAACTCAGCTGAAAAAATGTCAACACCCTGGCCTCAGTGTAGTTACAGTTTGAATTCGATTCATTCTGATGATTGATCATGTAAAGCATATAAAAAAAAGTTTTTAAATTTTTTAATTTCACTTCTCTTTCAAATATGCATATTAAATTTAAAATTTATAATTATTTTTATATTAATATTTTTTATTAATAAAATATCGATAGTTAATTTAATTTGATGATTATATTCTGTTTTTAAATGTATAAAAATTATTTGTTTAATAATTCAACATTTTAGTTATGTAATTGTTATTACATTATATTTTTACCTTATACCCTTCAAAATCACGTATGAGGATGGATTTGAGATATAGTACTCTTCTTGGCCTCATTGATTATATGGAGTCCATATTCATAAAATTTTACCTATTTCAAGCTCCTACAAGGCTCCAAACTTCTTCAATGTTTGATCATCCATTGCTTCAGATCCATTTTGACAGAAATTGCAGAGCTCACATTGTAGTCTCCAACTAATCATGTCTGCAATGTTCGAGCTTTTTTTTTTTCAATTTGGAAAGAAAGTATGGAAGATTCAATAAATGTTAATTTTTAAAGATTTCCTCAAAAAGTAATATTTCATTTTTCATCTCTTGTTCGAATGATTTAAAAAAAGTTGGAATCCAAGTATGTTGTTATCCTTATTGTATTCTTTCATTTTATGTAAAGAACAAAAGTACTGAGTCTTTAAGGGTTCATCATGCTTGCTTCAAGAACGTAGTAAAGAATTATTTTGAGTCGATTTTAAAATCTCAAAAAAATGCGTCTAGATTTCTACTGGAAGAACTTTTGACACTTTGAGTGAATTTTCTTTCCCATATCTTGGTGATGGTTTGTGAGGTTACGTTAAAATAGCTTTTTATGTTTAAGCTGTTTTTTTTTTTTTGAAGTATTCAGACATTTGAATCCTCAGGAAGGGAAAAAAATGTTATGTAAAATTAATTGTTGAGGAAAGTTTAGAGAAATTTGAGAAGTCCGACAAATAATTTCTCGAAATAGAAAAAAAAAGAAATGTTAGAATAGAAAAAAAGAAAAGATTATAAAAAATGAAGAAGTAGTGTTTAAAAATTCTAAATAAAATATCTGTATTGACGTATTTTTGTATTGTAATTTTATCATTATAACAAAATTAGCAAGTATTAAAACAATTCCAATTCTAAATTAAATTTTTATCTTCTAATTATTTTTAACTCAATATACCATAGTATCAAAAATCGGAGGTGGCTTTATTGAAGTGTAAAAGACAACCGAATAATATTATTATGTTCGAAAATGATTAACTCATGATATTAATTTGTACTTATATTATTTTCTTCTATTGTTTTCAAACATATTATTTAATTTTTTTTTAATTGTTAGAAAAACTGCATGAATTTTTGAAAATTTTTGTTATTGAAAATTATTATTATTTTTTTAATTAAAAAAAAAAATCATGGCTATTATTTGAAAACTAAATTACATCAAAATTATTCAGAGGCCTTTGAAACCAACTTTCGAGCATTCCAGAATATCCATTTGGTACAGTGCGATTGCGATGGAAGCCGAATCGATTTTTGAATAATATTCGACGTCTTTAGGTTCGATGAAATATTACGCTGGTCGCTGAGTACACACCATATAATGGGTATGAGGTTCACGTTAATCTGAAATTAATTGCCATCGGATGGCGTCGTATCGGTTAGAAAATTCGGTCGTCGAAGCGTTTTAGAAAATACCGACGTAGGTGTAGTTCGGTTTAAATGAAGACGAAGTAGATAAATGGACAGACGTATTAATCAAGCATTAACAATGTGTGACAATGAATTCATTAGCGAGGTTACCGCCATCGTTTTCGGCAGGTGAGGATTGTTAACGACGTTGAAAGGTTTCTGTGTACTAACAAGTGAGCAGTTTCTGGTGTCCGAAGAGTCCGGTATTTTTTTAATACCGATCAACAATTCAACAAGTATGAGGAAGTTGACGAGTAGCTATAGGGGACTACATTGAAAATTGAAGTATATATAGATAGAGGTGGTTTTATAGGGGGAATGGAAATATTTCTGGCGGATTTGGCAATCTAGAAAATAATTTTTGGCGAACGCACACGTGTTCTATATTAGGAAAAAGTAAGTATACCAACCCCTATTATATGGCTGAAGCGAGCGTGTAAATATAAATATTTCGCTTTGGGAAAGTCTATATTAGAACCGATTCCCCTAGTTCGAGATACTTTGGCGTCCATTAATAATGTGTAAAATAGCTAGATTGCAAAACTGCTCCGCGTTTCTTAACACGATGAATTTTTTATGGGAAATTGCGATGGAAATTGTTGACCTTATTCCGGCGGTATGGGTACTCTGATTCCGGACACGTTTGCAAAATGCTTCTCTTTCGTGTTTATCGAATACGATGCAATTGTACATTCGCAATTGTCACGTTGAGATATTCGCCTTCTTACACGGTACGCAGGTGTTTGAATGTAATAAGTTGTTGGGATTTGCTATTCGCGTAATATTCTCGACGGAGATGTTCCGAAGCTGAACCTTATTGTCATCGGTACGTGGAATGGAATTATAGTGTAATTTTTTCCGCTCGTCTCGACGAATGCACGACGGTACTGGTTTTATGCAGTCGTAGATTCCTGATTGGCTGTGGTGCGTTGTGGCGTGGAATACGAATGGTTTTAAATTTAAAAACGATTTTACTAGGTACGAGAATCTCGGATGTAGGTGATGGCTTTTTATATTTCACTTGTGTAGAAATATTAAGATGATCGAAGTTTCGAGAGTATTATTTCAAAGACAGCTTATTTCTTTTTGTACGAACTGCAAACTTTTCTCACTGGTAGCATACTAGCGTAGATCAAGAGGAGTATGAATATATCTACGCTATTATTGATTTCCTAATGCATTGTCTTCAGCACTTCGACTCTAAAATATATCGAACTAATACTGTAGAAAATCATTAGAAAATAAATAATTATTATCGTAATTTGACAAGTTTTTTTTTTTTTTTAATTTGAATGAAAATTACAACAAAATATATTTATTTGAAAAACAAGTTCACATTGTGTAACAATATATTTTTGTTTAGAAATATAAAGTAAAAATAGGACCAGAAACAGCATCTGAAAAATATCTGAACTGAAGATCATTCTGTTTCTGTATAATAGCCTACACAGAACCTGAAATAATAAGCTTAGATTGATAAAACTTTCTGATAATTATATGAGGAACATATAATAAAATAACAAATAAGTAATGCCATATTTTACGAAAAAACACGCAAATTAAAATTTTCTTTTTGGCAGTTTTTCCCAAAATAAGGTAATCTGAGTAATTTCAAACACCAACGTAGTACTATCTGAAATACATAAAAACGCACGCATTTTAATATCATGGTGTCTACCAGCCGAAAAAAGTACGAAATTACAAAAAAAGTACGAAATTTGAAAATGATCCAAAAAAGTACAAAAACTGTCCAAAGTGTACGAAATATACGAAATTCGTACAAAATGGTCAAAAGAATGTAATTATGTTTTTTTATGATGAAAAAAAAAAAAGGTAAAATATGAATGAAAAAACCATGCTTGAATAATTGTTAAACATAGATTTTTTATACTAAAAAAAAGTTATACGAAAAAGTGACAAGTTTTTTATTTATCGTACGAAAAAAAATACGAAAAAAGTACAAGTTTTTCGGATTTGGTAGACACCATGAATATCGTATAAAATGAAAGCAAAACAAATGTACGATACAAAATATGAATTAAAGAGGTACAGTTTTGAAGGTTACAGATTATTTTCATTGTAATGTTTGTAACTTTCGATTTTTCAGATCTCAGAGGCTTGATGGCTAGACGTATCATTCTTACTTTTTTTACTATCTTCATTTTTAATGAATCTTTAGTCAACAAATTCTACTCAGCTTTAACGGTATACTAGCATATCTCAATTGATGGCTATATTTTTTCCAGAAATTATCACATTAATTTCGGTAAACTTACATTATATATAAAAAATATATAATCGTCTTTTACGTATATATCCCAATGGGGTTTCCGTTGAACACTTTCGTTAATAAGTGCATCCTTGAAGTTTTCAAAATCAACAATTGTATCACTTTTCAGCCATTTTTCTGTTTCATCTTGACTAAATGCACGCATATTGAAAATTAAGGAGATGAGGCGCACATTGTTTTTTGGCATATTTTGAATCTACAGCTCATGTATACACATTACACATGATTTTCTTCACTTATTTCAGCTATATGGCTTAAGATAACCTATTTGAATTGTAAGTTTTATTCAGATAAGGTGAAAGAGCCACGATAACCTCGTAAAATTGCGATATAACTTTATGAGTAGGAAAAATGAAGAAGTAGAGGTTACCATATTAGTTCACCCAAGTATTTTACCTCATAGTGGTCGATTTCGCTCAATAGCTGAGTTTTTAGCTTGAAAAGGATAGCTGTTGCAGCCTACCTAATCTATGAAGGGGTGGTGGGAGGAGAGCGAGATCTTAGAATTTTGCGTTTCAGACCATTTCTAATCATCTGCTAAATGTCTAACTTTTAGGTATATATATACCCCCTCTCCACTCTCGGGTAGCTCCAGCGGGTATTGATGAAATTCGCTTAAAATTTGGCGAGTGACTCACATTAAAAATGGGAAAAAGGTACATTTTTGTTTTTTCGATGCACTTCGAAATGGCGGATCACTTAAATTTTGAGGGGGACTGGAGAAGTGGCAAATAGCCAAAATTTTTGGTTTTTGATCTCATATGAAACATTGAGTCACGGACACCAACATATGTAAATTCAAGCTTTGTAAGTGCATTTGGAGGGAAGTTGGAGCAAAAAATTGCTTTTTGAGGAAGGTTTGAGTCTTGAAATTTCTGCAATCTTTCATATATCTTCACCAAATCAATGTACATTGGTTAAACTTGGTATGTGAGATTAGTTGGTGACCAGAATATGACCTCTTGAATTTGGATCAAAATGGATCCAAAATGGCCGATTCTCAAAATCTGAGTAGAGCTTGAGGAGCCTAAAATTTACAAAAATGTGATTAATACAAACTCATATGATTATTCGTGATAAGAAGTATACTGTATCTTAAATTCACCTTCACGCATGATGATGAGGGGAGGAGAAGGAGGGGTTATCGACATCAAAATGTGCTGGTGGTACCCGAGATGTCGAAAAATTTTTATTGCGATGTCATAATGATGAAATGAGCCCAAGTGATTAATCCTCCTTAAGTAAATATAATAATAAATTCAATTGATCAAAAATTAGTAAATGAATTAAATATTTTTTTTCATTTAATATTATTCATCATCTAAAAATTTTAATTCTTGTGGGAATAGCAATAATTTTAGTAGCTGATATGAATTATAATTGAGTGTCAATATCTAATCCAATAGTAAATATATGATGAGACTAACTAGTTCTGATTTTACCTTTTCATTTGAATTTGGAGGGGATTTAGCGAAAAGGAAATTCAGGGGCGTAACTAAGGGAGGGTGGGGGGAGCTTCCCCCCAGGTGTTTTGAAAAGTTGGGAAATTTATAATTGTTCAACGCTGAAATTGGGAACTTGAATTTCTTTTGGGAAAATAAGAACTCGAATAAATTCGAACTGATGCCAACTTAATCATGTATAGCGCACAACCAGGGACATAGCCTGCTTGGCTTTTGGAAAGTTGGTAAATTTGGAGTTTTAGCGTAAAGTTGGTAAACTTGACCACTTGCGCAGTATTATTACAGCTATTTTTAAATTTTTGAAGACTAAAAAAAAAAAAAAAGGTCAACAGTTGGTAAAATTTCACGGTATTAGTTGGCAATTTTTGGTTTTCTCCCCCCCCCCCCTCCTGAAGGATGTTCTCAGTACGCCCCTGAGGAAGTTACTACAAGAAATTTCATAAATACTCCATAAATCTCCTCACCAAATCAGTCTAAAAAGATTACACTTTGTATTAATTTTTTTTTTTCATCAATTTTAAATACACGAAGAAAGTAGGGAAATTTGAAAGTTTTTTTTTTTTTTTCAAAAAATTCCCATGCATACTTTCATATGGGACCTATATTCTGTGAAAATTTCAAAATATTTCATCTACTACTTCCGAAGATATAGCAGCGTATTGAATTCTCTGTATAGGGACACGATAATAAATTCTGGAAGTGGCATGTGTGGGTTAGAAATCTTTTGAAGGCGGTTTAACAAGGCATCAAAAGCAACATTTTCGATCACTTTGGACCACATTTGGATCGAAGGCAGTTTTCACTATCTTATAGGAAAGGTCGTTTATTGGATAATCCAAGAAATTTTTTCTTATTAGTTATAAATGCGAAAAAACTAGGTCAGATCAATTAAGAAAATTGCTCTTCAAAAAAAAAAAAAAAAAATTCAATCAATATGAAAACTATGGTCTATTAGGTTGAAAATAAATTAAGCATTTGTTCATATGGAATATCTAATTAATAAGACGCCAGAAATATTGATTGTCCTGAAGAAAAAAATGTAAAAAAAATTAATTTGCCCGATTTCCACTTTGTTTCAAATGTGTGAATGTTTCATTTTTTTCGATGAAGAAAGAGCAATATTTTTTTAAGGTAGTTTATTTTTCACGTAATGATGCGATCCAATTTTTTTTTTTTGGAGGGGGAAGGGAAGTATGTTAACAGACGTATGAATAATGCGACTCTGTACATGCTTACAGAAAGTTTATAATTATAATCAAAGCATGTACATAATTATGTACTTATATTTTACGTACAATCTCATAACTGAGGAGACCGCTATTACAGAAGAATAAATTCGTATTTTATTCAGTCGTTTCTCTTTTTTCATTGAAAAACAAGTACTCTAGATCGCGATGATTTTCGCGTCGAAAACGAGAAATTAAATAGCGCAATAAAAAGTAAGAAATTTATTACCCACAACACAAATTGACCTACACACCTAGTTGCCAGTTGCCATCGTACTAAATGAAAATATCGCGTGCCGCGACGAAGCGAAAAAAAAAACCTTCCACGCCGGTCGTGTGGTATGGGGGGCTACAGCGTCGACAACAATCAACGAGTAGGTAAATTTTTTTCGTCGGTACATTGGAGAGAGATTAGCGGCGGTCGGTGGTCGTGTATATCGGCCTATAGATTCGTTCGTCTGTTATAAAATAATAGAATCGGGCAGGTCGAAAGTGGCGATAATAATTAGCCGATGATGCCGATACACGTATATGACGGTATGGGAACGATGTGTTTTTTTTTTGTGTCGGCTAAAAATCACGAGCGTACGTGTGCTATGAATCGGCGCGCCTTACGGGTGAAGCGCGGCCGGAAGGGTTGATGGGACGGCGCAGGTTCGATTGGCGCTTGAACTCGCTTCGGAAGACTATAAAGTAAACTTTTTCGGACAGTGAACAGTGCCACCACCCTGTACGTGCGTATGTAGTCGACGAACGCTTCGGTGAAACGTTACGGGTAGAATAGTTGAAGGTTTTCTTGTGAACTTTTTTTTATCGTTCGGCTTCTGGGATACGAGTTCGATCGCATTGTAGTGTTTTTTTTTTTTCTCTTCCGGCGGTAAATTTTTTTTTCCTCGTGATTTTTACATGCGGACCGGTGTGATGTTAGGCGTGATGCTAGACGCGGTGGCGCCGTCGCTGAGCAATGTGGTTACGTGAGGAATGTGAACGGTGTATGGTGATATTTTGGTGAAATGTGCGATCGAGGAACCAGTTCGGGATGTTTCTTTACTAGTAAAAAGGTAAGATGGATGTTGATTTTATTAACGCGATTGTAAATCGAACGAGAGTGTAGCTTCGGTATTGCCGGAGCCGATGATGGCGAAATGTGTCGTGAGGGGTGTAATTCGTAAACCGCTTATTAACTAAGTTCGCACGGGTAACTATGGAAGTTTTCATCGGAGCCCACGTGCGATGACTCGCAACAACTCATAGGAAGCTTGATTTATTGGGTCGGGGAATTGTAGCGTTCGGTTTCGATTAGCCTTCCAGTTCAAGATGATGAACTAGCGATAAGTTGTGCTCTTTAAACGACGCCGTTTTTCCACAACGAGTGCCCCATTTATATAATGGCCACGAACGTGATGCAACTTAATTTCTAACCGTTCCTAGTTCGCCAATAAATCTTCGCTAACCCCGTGCCATCGATTCGGTAATTCGACCGAACAACCGATGATTCGAATCGTTCGACTATATCGCATGGAGTTTTTCTACGTCGTCCTAATGTAATTAAAATCTTACCATCTCATTTCTCGCATCGAAATGGAAAACCCCGTTGCACGTAGAGAAGTTTCAACGATTTGAAAAATTTATACACATCCACTCTCGAGGTCAGCGGGTCTTACGAAGCGTTTAATTAAACTTATAAATACGAACGACGTTAGCGTTACCCGACGAATATTTTTCACTCGTTGCTTAAGCTTTTGTTTTTATTAATTCTTCGCCTCGGTTCCATTGAAACGAACGAATTAATTCGTCGCGAACGATTTTAATTAAAAGATGAAGAAAAGCGATTGGGCGCGTCTTGCGGAATTTATTTCACGCGGTTTGATCTGGCTAAGTAAACGAGCTAGTTTCGCTATGTCTTTGTTAACGAGTCGAGATTTTCATAGATTACGTGGGCTGTTGGGAAAAGCGAAGAAACGATGCAAATTGAATTTTACTCGGTGGCGAAAAAAATTCATTCGAGAGGGCGCTAATTGATAGAAAATTTGATATGGATGAATGAAAATATGGTAGACAGCCAGCGGAGATGCGTGGGTGATGAGTGGGTTGGGATTTTACATATTAACGGTGTGCAGTGTACCGTCATATAAACGTGGTACAGCCGAGCGAGACAACTTGTTATGTCGAAATCAATATTGGATCGGCGAATTATGAAAATGCGAGCATCTCGATGTATGCTAGATTAAAATTTTCGTGGGTGTTGAGATATTTTTATTGTTTCGTCGTCGTGTTGCCAAAGGGCTTAAAGGGAGAATATACGCCGAGTTATTAGTTTTTATTTGGAATATGAGAGTTTTAAGCTGATTTTAGAACATTTTAGGACGATATTGTGAAAATTTCATAACATATTTCTTCAGTTTGCTTTACAGGAGGTTTCGAATAAGATGTAAATTGCGAGTAATTTTATTCTCGTTGTTTGTGTTATAACGCGATTTTTATCGGTGTTTGCTGAATGCGAAGATTATTAGGATTTGTTTAAATGCACCTGGGGATTTTAGTTTTGATAGTATTATTTATTTTTTTTTTTTAATCTAGAGGATCGAAAAATGATTGCAGGGTTATTCCCATGTCAGTTTACCCAAGCATTTTACCTCATAGTGGTCGATTTCGCTCAATAGTTGAGTTTTTAGCTTCCAAGACGTTAGTTATTGCAGCCTTCCTAATTTGGGAAGGGTGTTTCAGGGGGGGGGTCTTTAAATCTTCGCGTCTCAAACTATTTGTAATCATCTAGCAAGTGTCCAACTTTTTGGTATGTATATATTCCCCCACCCCTCCACTAGCTAACGCTGGTGAGAGACTCTTCTTAGATATGCGACAAAAGTAATTTTTGTATTAGTGAAAAAACAATTCAATACCAACGAACTAGCAAATTTAATTGGACAAAAAATTTTTTACGAAAAACACAAAACTCGTTTTAAAAAATTTATCTACGTGATTATAAACATGACGTTGCGCCGTCCTAGTTGGCATCTTCAGGATTGACGACTAGTACGGGGAAACGTCGTGTATTTAATCACGTAGATAATTTTTTTTAAACGAGTTTTGTGTTTTTTTTTTGTAAAAAATTTTTTGTCTAATTAAAAGTACTTTTTGGTATTTTCGATACACTTCAAAATAGTGGATCACTCAAATTTTGAGGTGGGCTGAAGAAGGGGCAAGTCACTCAAATTTTTCGTTCTTGATCTCATTTGAAAGAGTAAGTTACGGACACTAATAGGTCCAAATTTTAATTTCCTTAGTGCATTTGGAGTGTAGTTGGAGCAAAAAATGTTTTTGAGGAAGTTTTGAGTCATGATACTTCTTGAATATTTTATATCTCCTCACTAAATCGACCTAGAGAGGTTAAACGTGGTATGTAGGGTTAATTTAGGACCAGAATTGGACACAATGAATTAGGGTGAAAATGGATTCAAAATGGCGGATTTTCAAAATTTGAGGAGAGCTTGAGGACCCCCAAATTAGTAAAAATGTTATTAATATGAACTGGTATGATTTTTGTGAGTAAGAACTAAGAAGTATGCCATTTCCCAAATTCACCTTCACCATGATGTTAAAGGGGGGGGGGGTAGAAGGGGTAATCGACCTCAAACTGTGGTGGGGATATACAAGAAGCCAAAAATTCTTTATTGTGACATCATATGATATGAAAATTGCTCAAAATTTAAAATGACGGATTATCGAAATTTGAGTAGAGCTTAAGGGGCCTCAAATTAGTAAAAATGTAATTAATTGTCTTTGTAAAGGTTCGGATTAGTGATGTGTCGCGTAATTTAAAGCGTAAATTACCATTGTAAGTTACGTAACTTACCGTAAATTACCGACCCAAATTACGTAATATTACAAAGTCATAAATTACCATTTTCCGTAATATTACCAAAATCGGTAAATTAAAAAAAAATTGATCTTTTGTTCTTTTTGTAATAAAATTATCATTTTTCAAAGAAAAAAAATGTTGTATATTTTTTTAACTTGCTATTTTTCAGTATACATAATTTAGGAAAAGTTTTTTTGTAATAAAAATATCATTTTGTATAAAAAAAAATGTTATACCGAGCGTCCCAGTGATTCGGGTACAGTCAGCGCAAAAATCTCAGTTCGTTGATATCGTAATAAATGTTAAACTAATATTTCTAAATTAGAAATCATTTTTAAAATAACTTTAACGAATTTTAAGGCTGATTAATTCATTTCAACAGCATTGCAATTTCTTTGCTTTTGAAAAAAGCAATTTCAAGTAATTGGTAAAGAGATTTTTTCGCTGATTGTACCCGAATCACTTGAACGCACGGTATATTGTTTTTAATTGGTTATTTTTTAGTATGTATAATTTAGAAATTTGATTCCTTGAATTGAATGTTATAAATAATGGGTAACCGTCTAACAAATAAGTAACGTAAGTTATTTATAATATACTTGAAAAGGGATAATTTATCAGGGTATAAATTACGGTAATTTAAGGTAAGTTACCACATTTTTTGGGACTTGGAATTTTTTTGAAGTAGAAAAAAATGGTAATATTACCGTAATTTATTTAAATAGGTAACATTGCACATCCCTAGGTTCGGTAGAAAGGTCTCGAGTACATTTTTTCGACAGAGCTTGGGAGGTATTTTTGATGGACTTCTCCATGAAAATTAAACACATTTTCGTATTCTATACAAGAAATACTACAACATACTACCAAAGTGACCTCATTTAGAGCATAGACCTCCCTAGCTGGGCAACATCAACATTTTCAATAATTATACGGAATAAATATGTATAAAACTTTACCATGCACTAAAGGAGGTCTCCCTGCATCACACTTTACTGTACCCTTTGCCATCAAATACAGTCTGTTGCATAGAATTATTTGCTATATTCGAGTCTAAATGATGCAGAATTGCTGTAATGTATAGATTTTTGAAAAATTCAGAACTTCCTAGCCTTTGTAAATTTATGAGACCTCCCTACAGATGCGTCACAAACGTGGATGAACTAGTATGATTATTGAAGATAAAAGTATACTGTTTCCCCAGTTCACCTCCATACATGATCTTGGAAGGGAGAAGGAGACACGAGATGCCGAAAATTTTCTATTGCGGTCTCATATGATGAAATGAGCCCAAGTGACTAATTTATTCTAATTTTAGCTTCCTTAGTGCATTTTGAGGGGAAATTGCTGCAGGAAATTTCGTGAATTTTTCATATCTCATCACCAAATCGACCCTATAAGGTCAAACTTCGTGTGTAGGATTAGTTAATGACCAAAATATAACCTCTTGAATTTGGGTCAAATAAATCCAAAATGGCGGTTCTTAAAATTTTGAAGATAATTTGAGGAGCCTCAAATAGTTATAATTTGAGAATATACGTATTCATATGATAGTTGCATGACAAATACCACATTTGTTCTAAGTTTAAGTTCTCAAGTGGTTTTGGAAGGATAGTATTGGGGTTTTTAGACTTGATATTGGGTGTGGCCTGCAGTATTATTTGTAAAACTGAACAAGCTCTTGTTAAAAACTTAACTTCAGTTTACGTTTCTTTTTTTTTACGAGTTAGTATTCCCTCATAAATAAGAAAGGCACCTGACCCCCTTAGGGGCAAGGAAAGGAACATTTTGACATTTTTTATTTGTTGCAAAATATGTCCAACTTTTGGCCCTCATAGAAAGAGAACCAATTCATCTAGATATGAACGATTTTCGCAGTTCAATAGCCGATCCAAAGGAGATTCTAACGATTTCATAAAATATTCGAAGTGGAAAGTTAAACTTTTGGTATAAAAAATTCCATATCATAATATGAAATTATTTATAATCGTAATCAGCGGACCCAAATACTTATGAAACAATAATGTCGCATGTCCATTGTCCATACTTTCTATTTTCAATTTTTTTCAATATTGGTGGCACTACCCCCGACCCACCCCCCACCCCTAATAATTTTCAAACAATCAACAAATGGGTAATTTATTGGTCGTGTACATATTATGAACTTCATTGATTTTTTGGGACTCGAGAGATGAAAAATGGCGAATTTTTGTTCCACAGGGGTTCCAAAACTATGAGCTTTTTGATGCGAAAACATCTATACGAAGTCATTTTGAAACAAAAATATGATATTTTGGAAAGCTTTTCGAGCTAAAAATCGTGTATACTTTTTCTTTCGAGTCCGAAACAGCCTAAATTAAGCCCATACCATGCGCATCACCAATGAACTCTTATTATTGCTTATTGAAAAAATTTAAAGAGGCATCAGACCTTCGAAATTTTTTAGAAAATGGCATCTAGAATTTTTTCAGTCTTTGAATGACAAAATATGACTTTAGAACTTGAAAAAATGGTTGATTGCCCAGAAATGTGTTTTTTGAAATTTTTCGAAATTTCGACTTCGTATTGATAGGTCTGAAAATTAAATTTTTGTTACACCCTTTTGAAGTCGCTTACGAAATATTGTGATCACCAACCTTCACTTTTTGAATAAAATCGAAACTCCGTCCACCCTAGTTCGTGCTGATGATGCTCAATATATAGCGAATTTCACGATACCACCATTCTAACGTATATTGCACACCACATGAGCCAAGTGCTGGTTAGAGTAGCATTGTTTGGAATACGTGTTATTTGAGCTGGAAGGAAATCGATATCTTCGAATGCAATTGTATTAACGACGATGTTGCGGTGGACCTGGAACGAGGATGATAGTGGTAGTAAAATGGAATAAATCGTTTCCATTGTGCGGCGAATAACGTGTTTTAATTAATTGAAAATTACATTTTTAACACCACTTGAGCTGTATCCACCAAATTCATTTGTGGTTTGGTTGATAGCGTGGGAAACGGAATAGGTGTATTTTAAAAGCATGTGTAAGTTTATAAAATTATCGATAACGTCAGTGAGCTACATATTTATAAGAAATAAGCGAGTAAAATTCACGAGGGTGGGGGCGTTTGAGAGAAGATAAATGCGATTTTTTTTTTACCTTTATGTTGAAACGGCCATGGATCACTGTCAGACGGACCAGATTAAGAGGTCGTTTTAATGGTCTAGCGTATTGGAAGGGATTGAGATCCATGTTAATAGGCTGTTATGTCTTCATTCATCATTTATTTGTTATAGTACGAGTGTAGTGGTAGTCGACGTTGCGACGGCGTGTTGATTTTTTTATAAGCACCCTAGCGCGCGCTCGATACTAAATGAGATTTCATTTTTTATCCGCACCCTCGGTATAAAATAGTCGTGTTTTTATCTGGATCTGTTATTTCTTTTCTCTTTTCTCGAATGGAATTTATATTTGTAAAAATTGTTCGGTAAATTTGCGCGCTGGCGAAATAAAAGGGCGGCGGACTAAACGATCAATTCGCCAGTATTTTTTTGGGCCGTCTATGACGTCATGTAATATGAAGGAAAATTTCTAACATCGTATCGAATCGTCGTTTTACGTTACCTTTTGTTTTATGGCGCTACACAAAAGGAATAAATAACGGTGTACGTTCGTCGAGAAGTTCTACTTTATTTACCGATTTATTCGAGTCGTTAGTTGTTGAAAAAAAGAAATTTTTGACGCGTTCAAATTGGCGTAAGAATTATTGCTATATGGTTGCTCGTTCGATGCTTTATATTCGTATATCGAGCTTACGTATGTACAATGGAAACTCCTTTGAAGTTTTTATTCGTCGTATCGCTGTATTAGGAGTTTAGTTGGTTTGATCGCGATCTGGTCGCTTCATTGTGGCTCGTGGCGACAGCGTAGAGATGGAATTGGACTCGAAGGATTTGGACACCGGCGTGTATCTCGAACGAGTTATTAATCATTCGAACGGTAACTATTTACTCGACTCTATCGAATTACTTAAAACGCGTATAACGATGGTAGAATTTGTTCGATATTAATTTTCGTCGATGCCACTCGCGCCAGATTGTGACGAAATGTGAAAAAAAGTACCGGAAATTTTTTGCAACTTTGAAAAGAATTCCAAATTGTCGAATAAAAAAACTGTCTCGGTCGTTGAAGGAAAAAATAAAGCAATTTTTTCTGTGGAAATTTTTTTCGTCGTGAAAATATTCGGAAAATGAGAAATAGTTGGGAAAATTTTACGCTCTTTTTGAACGTTATTTTCGATAAATCGTAAACCGCGGGAGATTCTTTGTAAAGTCCACTTGCAGATACTCGAATTTTTGGGTATTGTTTCGATGCCCTATTCTTTACTTTCTTTTTTTAAGATACCGTTTTTACTTTATTCACATCTAATTACTATTTAGACTCACCCTATAAGTACGTCGGTCCCTTTTCGATGAGTGGTTATGATGTTTATTGTAGTATTAGGGATGGTTTTGTGTTGCGCAAAGGGTCTCGAACTCGACTGCGGATTTATTTGAAGTGTGTGGCTTCGGGCTTTCGAAGGTTGCAAGAGATGACGAATTATTGTAGCAGGCTAGTGTATTTATTTTTGAACGGAGATGGTTAATTTGAGGATTTTTTCTCATTTGCAATTACATTTAGTTGATAATATTGGTTGAATGTGAATTTAATAATTTCAATGAAATATTGCATTTTATTGTGATATTTGTATGTGCACTATACAGCATATGGTTCTTTATATGTTACTTTGAAAAATAAAAATCGTTTAGAATTTTTTCTTACTAAAAGAGCAATGTAAATAATACAAAGTTTTTGAGCTCACTACTTCGCAACTTTATTGCTTAAAAGTTGTTTCATATGATGTCCTTGATAAGTTCTCAGCGCCAGTTTATGGTAATAAACCTTTAAGTGATTTAATAATTTTACTTTCTTTAATCATTTAATTTGTCTTTTATAGAAAATGTAACATTTTTTTTTTGACTTTCAAGTTTATCTTTTATTTTAAAAAGAGCTCAGTTTCGGTTGAATAAAATTGGCCTATAGCATGCTTATACTATCAAAAAACAGGTTGTGCATGCATTATAAGGTAAAGTCCGAAAACGCATCATTTTTGACGTCATGTGTATACGTTTAACAAATTTTGAGGTCGATAACTGATAATCCCCCCTTTTACCCAACAAAACAGGTATGAAAATGAATTTGGAATATGGTGTACTCCTCATAATCAATAATCATACGGCTCTATATAAATCATATTTTTAGGTATTTGAGGCTCCTCAAGCTCTACTCAAGTTTTGATAATTCGCCATTTTGGATTGATTTTGATTCAAATTTAAAAGGTCATATTCTGGTCATCAACTAAACCTACACGCAGAGTTTGACTTTTCTAACTACATTTGGTGAGGTGATATGGAAGATTTAAAAAATTTCATAACTCGAAACTTCCTCAAAAGGCTATTTTTTGCTCTTATTCCCTTCCAAATGCACTTAGGAAGCTGAAATTTGGGTATGTTGGTGCTCGTGACTCACCCTTTTATATGAGATCAAAAACGAAAAATTGAGCTATTTATCTCTTCCCCAGCCCCCCTCAAAATTTGAGTAATCCACATTTTGAGATGTATCGCAAAAACAAAAAGTACCTTCTTTGTATTCTCAAAAAATGTCTCTCACTAAATTTTGAGCGTTTTTCATATCATATGATATCGCATTAATTTTTGTTCTCTTGTCTACCACCCACCACATTTTGAGGTCGATTACCCCCCCCCCCTCCAATATCATGTGGGAAGGTGAATTTGGGATATAGCATACTTCTTACCCACAAAAATCATACGAGTCCATATTAATATCACTTTTACTAATTTGAGGGTACTCAAGCTCTCCTCAAATTTTTAAAATCCATCATTTTGAATCCATTTTTGTTTAAATTCATTGGGTCAAATTATGATCCTAAACTAACCCTAAGTACAAAGTTTGACCTCTCTAAGTTGAATTAGTGAGGAGGTATGGATGATTCAAAAATCTCATAACTCAAAACTTCCTCAGAAAACTGTTTTTTTGCTTTAACTCCCCTCTAAATGCATTTAGGAAGCTAAAATTTGGATACGTTGGTGCTTGCGACTCGCTCGTTCATTTGAGAGCAAAAACTAAATTTTTGAACTATTTGCCCCTCTCCAGCCGACACAAAGTTTGAGTGGATCAGCCATTTTGAGAGGTATCGCAAATACATGAAATAAGAATTTTTTTCACTATTTTAAAAAAGGTCTCCCGCTAAATTTTGAGCCTTTTTCATATCATATGATACCAAAATAAAAAATGTTTGTTATCTCATACATCGCTCATCACATTTTGAGTTCGACTACCCCTTCTTCCCACCTTCAACATTATGTGTGAAGGTAAATTTAAGATATAGCATACTTCTTACCCACAAAAATCCTACGAGCTCGTATTGATAACATTTTTACCAATTTGAGGCTCCTCAAGCTCTCCTCAAATTTCGATAATCCTGCATTTTGGATTAATTTTCATCCAAATTCAAGGGCTCATATTCTGGTGCCAAACTAACCTCACACACGAAGTTTTTACCTTTTTCGATTGATTTTGTGTAGATATAAGGAACATTAAAGAAATTTCATGTCTCAAAACTTCCTCAAAAAACTGTGTTTTTGCTCTAAATCCCCTCTAAATGTATGTAGGATGCTGAAATTTGCATATGCTAGTGTCCGTGACTCATTCTTTCGTATAAAATCAAAAAGGAAAATTTCGAGCTATTTGTCTACGCTGCAGCCCTCCTTAAAATTTGAGTGAACCTCTGTTTTTAGGTGAGTCAATTGAACAGAAAAGGAGTTTTGCGTATTTTCCCAAAGGAAAGAAATATGTGTACCAAAAACTTGGGTATTTGCAACGTGATTATAAATGAACTGAAATATCAATACTTTAAGACCCCCTCTCCCCACTCTCCCCTTCTCATATGATGTAGACTGTATTAGCTGTAGTTGCTAATTGAAAACTCGGCTAAAAAAAAAATCATTATATCTAGTTTGACTCGCAGAATTGATGATTGCCTGCTCTTATGAATTTAAAGGTGAAATCTATAAACCTATCCTTCATATCTCGTTGTTAGCTTTGCCAAAATTCTTAAAAAATGTCTGGTTACATCGACGTAGTCGAAAGATCTCATTTCTTTCGGAAATTCGACCATACTCCGATTTTAGGTCGTAGCTGTTAGCACAAAGGAAAATGGGAAGGTAAAAAAAAAATGATAAAAAATTAACGAACATTGCGGTACCTACGAAAAAAAGAACTGGACCGAAAAAATAACGTGAAATATTTACCTCGCAACGCGGCATAATTTATCAGTTAATCGTTACGCAGTGTTACCGATTATAAAAACACCCTTTTAGGAGAAAAATTCACTTCGTTATTTCGATGTAAAAATTTTCGCTCGAATACGAGGGTAAAAATTAAGGTGAAAAAAGGAAGGGGATGAATGTATGTGAAAAAGCGTGCGTGTATTCAAAACGCGTATGATAGAAGCTCGATGTGTACGAAAAGAAAGAATATTTCATGGTTGATATTGGCGGTAACCGCGGAATGCAACGCGTTAAAATTCGCATGAAAACAGGAACATATGCGGCAAAACGTAGAATATACAGAAGGGGGTGGAGTGATGGGTAAAAGTTGATTTGGAGGATGAACGGCGGGTGAAAAATTGATTAATACCCGAAATTAGGGCGGTTAAAGCGCGAAAAGTTGGCGGTGGGAATTTGGAATTGAATTTACATAGGAAGACCGAAAACTTCGCATTTCGATGCGTACACTAAAGCTCATATGTCATGGTGTACGAATGAAAAGCGAAGACAGTTATGATAACGGTTTCACGCAGCAATTTAGGCGTTCGTGTACGCGTAATCGTACTAATGAGAATATTTATAAAAAAAAAAAAATACTCGCCGTACAAATATTTGCGGTATCGTTGTTTGTATAATTCTTCGGTATAAAATTTTATTACGAAGCACGCGATCCGCGATGGCGGTTGGAAAAAACCCCAAACGAACGTCGACTTGGTAGGTGAGTTGAAAATTATTCGCGAAGCAGGTAACAAAATGGGACGGCGTAAGAGTGATGCTTAAAAGAGTAGGGTGAACGAGAAGGTAGAAGGACGACGGAGGTTTTAAAATATGCGAAAAGCTATCCGAATGCGAAAAAAAGAACGAAGTTATCGTAATTGGAAAATAGTGTATCGGGTTCGATTGGCGTGAGTACGGTGGCGCAATGTTAATGACTTTGAGAGAGTAGTTTTACGATTTAGCGATCGGAACAGATAACGGCGGGATTCGTGCGTAACACTGGTTGGTCGATGCTTTGGGGTATACGCGCGTGTGAACGAGCGAGCGCTTCGGAATGAAGGGACGAAACGAGCCGGCGGCGGAGGGGTGCGGAATGATTAGGAAAAATGATAAGGAGGGAAGGGTTTCGGGACGCGTTTTCTCGTTGCCGGTTGCCGCGGCGTTAAAAACGGCGAAATGAGGTCACGCTGTCTCCCTAGTCCCTATTTCTCGAAAACGAGTCGTAGGTTAACGACGGAACGAAACGCAGCGAAGACGAGTTGGTAGGATGTGCAAGAATATTGGTCGTCTGCGCGATCCTCGTGCTCGTATTTCGTACTATGCTGGGAGTTTCAACTCTGTATTGAACTCCTTCATACGACATGTATGGGTACTCTTGCAATAGTCATGTATGATGGTTTGTCTATCTTCTTGATGAAGGAGCTGAGGTATAAAATTTTGAAAAATATTTTTCTCAGGTTTGTAGTATGCAACTTTTAAATAATTTCATTGAACATACAATGCGTGTAAAAATATTCTGTTTGAGTTAAAACGTCGATTATGTAATGTACCATAACCATGTGTGTATCCATAATAAAATATTGTGACATTTGAGGAGATAAATGGAGTGGTATGATACAAATATAAAATTTTTTGATCTCTTGTGCACCTCCAACGCATTTTGAGGTCGATAACCTCTTCTTCTTCCGACAACATTATGTGTGAAAGTGGATTTGAAATATAGCATACTGTCTTCATATCCACAAAAATCATGAGTCCATATTAATCACATTTTTAGTCATTTGATGCTCCTCAAAGTCTACTCAAATTTTTACAATTCATCATTTTAGATCCGTTTTAACCCAAATTTATGAGGTCATATTCTGCTCATCAACTTGCCCTGCATGCAAAGTTTGACCTTTTTAGCCTGATTTGGTGAGGAAGTATGGAAGATTTAAGAAATGTCATGACTCAAAATATCCTCAAAAATCCATTTTTTGCTCTAAATCTCCTCCAAATGCACTTAAAAAGTTGAAATTTGGATATGTTCGTACCCGTGACTAACTGTTCCATGTGAGATCAAAAACCAAAAATTTGAGTTATTTATCCCATCTCCAGTCCTCCTCAAAATTTGAGTGAACCGCCATTTTGAGGTGTACCGAAAAAAGGATTTTTTTTTAGAATAGTCTTTCGCCATATTTTGACAGATTTTCATTCCACCCGCCGATGCTACGCGTGGGGGAAAATATATATTTACCAAAAAGTTGGACATTTGCCAAATGATTACGAATAACGTGAAACGCAGAGATTTGATGATCCCGTACTCCCACAACCCCTCCTTACATCATCAGGTAGGCTGTAATAGTTATCGTTACTATGAAAACTCTACTAAAAAATCATGGTATCTAACAGGTAGTGAAAGTAGTGAATACAATCAAAAGTTTCAGACAAAGTAGTAAAAAAATGAAAAACTCCAAGATTCAAAATATTTTTATTTTGGGAAAAATTACAAAAAAATGTTCATTTTTTTCAAGTGTATTAATCAATTTTTTCTATCTTTTTTTTTTCATAAATATATAATGCGTTCATTTTTTCATAATTTTGATTTAAAATATAGATTTTCTTCTAATTTGAAAATTTTTTGAAATAAATTTCAACTCGTTGATTTTTTTCTTTTTTTTTTTTTGGACATGGTGGTGATGGGAGTCGAGGTTAGAGGTATCTGAAAGATTGGTAAAAAAATTATGAAAAAAGTAGCGAAAAAGTAGTAATTTTTCAACAAAAAAATTCGTTAGATACCCTGAAAACGGAAGTTGACAAATTCCTCGTTTTCGCGAAAAAGTGTTATTTATGTGCATAAAAATTCATGCGAAAAAAAAAACCTTTTATTGCTTTAACTCCCCTCGAAATACACATAAGAAGCTAAAATTAGAATAGGTTAGTCCCTTGGGCTCATTTATCTTATGAAACCGCAATAAAAAATTCTCTATCTGGTGTACCACCATATTTTCGGGCCGATAACCCCCCCGCTCCTCCCCTCCTCCCCCTCCCCTCCATCGATATAATACAGTTCTTATCTCCAATAATCATATGAATTCATATGAATAACATTTTTACTAATTTGAGGCTCCCCAAGTTCTACTCAAATGATCCGATATGACCCAAATTCAAGAGGTTATATTCTGCTCATCAACTTACCCCACATACAATGTTCGACCTTTGAAGATTGATTTGGCAAGAGTGTATGGAAGATACAAAAAATTTCATGTCTCAAAATTTTCTCAAAAACCCTTTTTTTTGCTGTAACTCCCCTCCAAAATACCATTTAGTTTTCTATGAAATTCACAGTAAATTATTGAGTTTTGAAGAAAATGTATACGTCAAGGTTCCCGAAATTAATCATTTGGAAAATGAAAAAAAATCCATAATATTGAAAAAAAAAATTAAAAAACTGAAAAAAAAGTAATTTTTATTTTTTCATTATTTTTTTGGCAATCGCTTCGTTATAATTTTGAGGTATGTATTAGCATTTGAATGAGCCTCTATTTTGAGGTGAATCAAAAATTAAAAAGACCGCGTGTTTTTACATGAAGAGTCTGCGTTGAAATTTCCGGCGATCTTCATCGTACGTGTACTCACCGATGCCATGAACAAGGGTAAAAAAAATGAATAAACCAAAAAATTGGACGTCTGCCATATAATTACAAAATTACCTGAAATGCAAACATATAAATACCCTCCTTCTTTTCCCACTTCTCCTTCCAAATGAAGTAAGCTGTGGAAGCTATTGTTTTTAATGAAAACTCGTTTAAAAAGCATTATTCAACTGTTATATCTCTTCCCCTTTCAACAAGTAGGATAGGCAATCCATCACATGCGAGCGTCACGTGAGTAGCTGTGCTTTGTGCCTGTATTACGAAGGTACTCCTATTGAGGTGAAACCAGGGGCGTGCTCAGCCATTTGGGGGCCCCAGGATAAATATCTTGGAAAAGGCCCCGAGAGCCGGTGGGGCCCCCCTCGTTATAATTTTTAACTTTTTTTGAGTTGATTGGAAACCCATCCAAAGAAGCAAAAAATTTTGATATAGACATTTATAAAATTTAAAATTTTTTAATTTTTTTAATTTTGATAGGGATAATATTAATTTTCACTCAACTTTAGAGATTATGTCCAAATTGCCAAAATAAAAAAAATAGCTGACAATTTTTTAGAAATTTATTGATCCAAATTTTTTTTTATATATGTTATTAGTCTAATCGAATTAGAACTTTTATTCGGACTAATTGCCGTAAAAGGTTTTTCTTCATAATTTGGTAGTAGGAGGTGTTTTAAACAACATACTAAAAGTCTCACTCTGTAGCCCTTGTGCATCGCGTGTTAGCGCGTGAAATATGTCACGTCGCAGCGTTTTTTTACGTTATCTCCATAAATATACATTTTTACGCAAAAATAGTTCAGTGAAAAAATGTTCCTTATTGAATTTTACATAAAGTGACGATTTATTTTTATTCTTAACCCGTTATTTCGTCGAAAAAAGATAGCGTCTTTTACACCTATTTTTCACGCGACCCATCTATACGTTGTTTTGCAGCCGTTTTTGGCGTCATATTCGCGAATATGCATTCTAAAGCAAGAATAGCTCAGATAAAAAAAATTTCTCAATAAATTTGACATAAGATGGACAACCTCCTCATATTGAGTTAGAAAAAGATAACGTCTTTTAGACCTACCAATCACACAACCCATTTCTACTACACAGCTGTTTTACGACGAAAATGTGAGCTTGCTTTATACATTCTACAATCTTGAACAACATGACTCATATTCGAATTCACCTCAATTGATAAACAGAAGTCTATCCAATTCACCAATCATAAAAGGTGTTTATTAGATGAGCTAAATTTCAGTTTTTTGAAGAAGGGAAGACGGTAATATTACAGTAGGTAGTGGCAAATGACCTTAAAAGGACGACACTGAAATTTCGTCAACACAATTAAATTTTTAGATGCCTCAAAATGAAGTCAAGAATTTGGAAAATTTTCAAATTGAAAAAAAAATCCAAATTTTTTGTGAATTGGAAATTTATCCCTTGCTTCAAGTTAGTTTTGCCATTCAAAGACTAAGTAAATTATAGCTGCCAATGTTTTCAAAATTTGAGAGGCAATCTTTTCTTAACATTTTTTTCAAGAATTAAGAATTTTTATTATTTTCGAAATAGAACGACAAAATGGGTAATTCATTGGTTATGTGACTCATATGGGCCTAATTTAAACTATTTCGAACTCAAGAGGGATAATATGTGATGTGGAATAAGAAAATGAGGTTAAGGGCAAAAATCACTTTTCTGGAAAATAAGGTTTGAAGTTTGACTACGTACTTTTTGGTGACAATTTTTTTACATTTTTTCGCGTAACACTGAACGACTGAACGTACGTATACCTTGTAACTTCATGAAACTTGGTGGAAAATGAAATAAAAAATGTTGTTTTCTTAATCTCATTTAGCGATTCCACTGTGACCTTAACCTCATTTTGTCATTTCAAAAAAGACCGACTGCTAGAAAAAAAAAATTAGTTTTTCACATTACATTTTTAAGGGTGGTGCAAGCCTCCTGGGTGTCTAAAACCAGTCTCAATGTTTTTTAATGACCAAAAGTACCCAAAGCCACCATTAACTCAAAAACGAGTTTTCTGCCCTTAACCTCATTTCTTTATTGCACATCACATGCTCAATTTTACCTCGCACTTTTCCAAAATGTCACACTTTTGCTTCAAAATGACTTTGTACAGATGTTGTAGTATCGAAAAGCTTAGACTTAAGAACTATTGTCGAGCACATTTTGCTTCTTACGTCTAAAAAAGCTTTAATTGAGCTCGTCCAGTAGGGAGAATCAGTTTTTAGTTTTTTTTTTTTTTCGTAAATTTCAATTTTCAAGTTCATAACCTGCAATATTACACGTTTCCAATTCAAAACATTGTTTAAGTACAAAAAAAATGAATTTAGGAATGAAAATCGGTGTTGAAAAAATAAGCACTTAATTCAATGTGAAAAGTACTCTAAAAAAGTTAAGTTCAATTATAGAAAATAGTATATTTCACTATAAGAGAGCTAAAAATGATTCTTGAGAAATGTGAGCTTTGTCACTAGAGCAAAACATGGGTGATAAATCATAGAACCAATTTTCCTCCCGTGTAGTGAACGAAATTTTTCCTAAATCGGGAGGAAAGCTCTCGTTTGGGTATCCGAGCGATTAGCGAGAGGTAGTAAAGTATCGTTTTACTCTCGCAAGCGGGAAATAGTTGCGAATGCTATTTTTTTCAATAGTAGACATAAAGTAGCACCATCACCACATCGTTTTCGAAAGGCATGTTCTTTTACCGACAAGTTTTATCGGCGACTTTTGTAATTATCGAAAACAAAAGTCGCCAGTAAAACAATGCTTTGCACTCAGAAACGATGTGATTATGGTGTACTTTGCGTCTTTAATTGAAAAAATGTATTTATTTTGAGCTATTTTTGCTTTAAAATGCATATTCGCGAAGATAACGCCAAAAAACGGCTGCAAAACAATGTATAGATGGATCGCTTGAAAAATAGGTGTAAAAGACGCTATCTTTTTTTTTGACGAAATAATGGGTTAAGGATAAAAATAAATAGTCCACTTTATGTAAAATTCAATAAGGAACTTTTTTCATGAACTATTTTTGCGTAAAAATGCATATTTATGGAGATAACGTAAAGAAACGCTGCGGCGTGACATATTTCACGCGCCAGCACGCGACGCACAAGGGCTATAGAGTGAGAATTTTAGTATGTTGTTTAGGACACCTCCCACTACCAAATTATGAAGAAAAACCTTTCACGGCAGTTAGTCCGAGTAAACCCTTTTTCGGTCCTATTTTGTCTGGAGTATATCATGAAAAGTGACTAATTATTTTTATACATCAACATTGAAGGGAAAACATAGGCTGGTAAATTAAGAGTGTATTTTACATACACGATCGCATACTGCTTTACGTTTGATCAGATTTGGCATTTATTTTTCCAATTTTTTCATTTCTTTATTAAAACACAACTTTTTGGCATTTACCAACTTATTTTCCATAATGGCGCAATATTTTCCAGTTGCGCTGTTTGTTTGATGCTGGAAAAACTGATTACCTAGAAAAATTTTTGTATCCTGTACCCAATATGTTGGTCAATGTATGATGATGAATTAAGTAAAATTTCCCGATATGGCGATATAAGTGGGTACCTAGCTACCTACTATCAATATTAAATATAAGTATAGTTGAGTTGAATTGAATTAATTAGGTGTTAAAGATAAATTTGCTGAAGTTTCTTTACTATTTTCTAACCTTTATTTGTACCGAATTATATGACTTAATTACACGTCTTATCATACTAAAAGAGGCCCCACTCCAAAGGGGCCCACTCCTCGGGGCCCCAGGATATTATCCTGAGTCGTTACACGGTAAGCACGCCCCTGGGTGAAACACCCTGTATTAATTCATTTAGTTGGTCGTCGTCTGCTCGTATTTGAGCCTGTGATGGCTAAGATGCGGATGTAGCGTGTAGCGTGAACAGTCGAGGGTGTGGATATTTGTGGCGTGTATACCATTTTGCATAGGAAATGCGAGAGCTTCGGTCCGCNTTAAAGTTTTTTTTTTTTTTATTGAAGAAATAGGTAGGAGTCTTGAGACTCTGTAGTCCGTATTGGGTGTGACCTATAGACATATAAAGAGGTAAACTATATTATGTATTCGCAAATTTGAACGAACTTCAACTGAAAATTCAGCTCTAGTAAGTGGAATGACTACTTAGGTTTTTTTTTTAGGACTAGGCAATAAAACTGTCGCATAGTGTGCGCAACTTACAACGTAATACATTTTTTGTTTCATCAGTTTCTACAAACAAAACATCGAGAAATTCTTTTCTAATGCCTTTGTTCAGTAGAACATTTAACAAATAAACAATACTCGCTAAAATGAGGATACATCGCGTTTATTGGCCAGTCGAATTTCACCGTAAACTAGAAAATAAGACATTTTCTTCTGACAAAACGCACACAATGTACGAGAGATAAGTTTCGCGCCTTTTTATCTTCATCTAAAATAACGAAATAATAGAAGGAAACGAATCGCTTTAATTAAAGGTATAACCCTTTATACGATGAGAAATAATTTTTATCAATCCAAGAGGCGACATTTCTCACGGAAAAGATTAAAAAATCCGATAAAACGAGCCGCGTAATAGTTGGAAAAAAACCAGCACCAGTCACCGAGACGCGTTTAAGTCGTCTCAACACGAATTCCTTAGCATTGAGTTCGCGTCGTCGTTGTAAAACAGCGTAACCAAACTGGTTGAATTTTTAATATAAATCGGGCAATCTGCGAAATTAACCTAACGTATTATTAACAATGTTCGCAGGGGAACGGCGTCGGGGTCTCGGAGAATTCGTCGTTCTGTTCACGTTCCATGGTGTTCGGTGTTCATTGTGTACTGTCTGGAAGCGACGCGACGATTCGAATACAGTAGCAGGTTATGAAATTTACGACATTGTCGATAAAACATACACGCTAGATAGGTATTCTTGGAAAGGTGAAAAGGGTTTTAGAATTCTAAAGACGTGCAGGATTTCTTTGATGGTGATAAAATTACCTCTTTTCGGAGTGTAAATTAGTTACACCGAAAGGAGTTGGAGATACCGAAATTATCGTTTTGATGACATTTCGTATGTAATAAAATGCATCGAGATGAAATTTATTTTTTTTGGAAGAAATGGTGGGGAATCTGTGTTTATGTTTGGTGCCGACAGATGAGAGACAATATGCATTATGTGTCAACGATGGGAATATTACAACATTCTCCACAGAGTATGGACTTACTTCGTGTTAGGGCAGTCAAAGGGAGAGGGGAAAAAGGTAGTCCATAAGGTCTTAAAAGCACTGCATATGTGTTTGTGGAAGAACTAAAAAATATATATTCAAAAAAAAAATATAGAGAGAGATAAGTGTAAATGAAAGGAAAGTAATCCTCTTTTTACAAAAACAGTTAAAAAATTACAAAAATATCCTCATGCAAGCAGTGAAGAATATACGAGTACAAAAATGAAAAAGAAATAAAAAACCCCGATAAAAATGGTGCAAGAATGAAAAAACCCAAAATAAATGAAAAATTATTCACTCGTGGGAAAGAAATATAAAGTTTGAAATGGACAAAAAATATCCCGAGTAAATGGAAAACATCCGAAAAATGAAAAACAAAAAAGAAACGAAAATCAGAAAATAAATGAAAAATTACCAAACACGAGAAAAAATGTCAAAAATTAAAGTAATTTCATTGAATTAACTAAAAAATGTTAATAAAAATGAAAAAGTTGAAAAAAATTAAAAAAAATTAAAAATGTCCAAAAAAAACAAAATGCGATAAAATGAAAAAATTAAGAAGTCAAAAATAAAAAAAGACCAAAAATTGTAAAAATGATTCAAAAATTAGAAAAATAATCCAAAAAATGAATAAATATTCAAAAAAAGCAAAAAATTAATCTAAAGCAAGAAAACACAGGAATATCATTTTTTAATACCTCCAAATTAATTCTGTAACTGGCAACAGACCTAAAATTAAGCCAAAGTCAACAGTCAGTTTCTCCAAATAGACTCTGGAGTCAGTCGTAGTTACGAGGTAAGTTTAGAAAGTTGTTTCGAGAGGATAAAATTAAAACAAAAAAATAAATAAATTTCAAGAATTCAGACTTGAATAGAATTTAGAATAGAAATAATCTTAAGCTGAGCCAGAAATTAGCATTGCTTGGAAGTTGACATGAAATATTATGCTAACCTTTGGAAATTGCTTCAGACCTTTGACTATATACTATATTCTTGTAGCTTTATATATACGATGGACTGAGTTACGTGTGGGAAAGCTGCGGTGAAACGTTACACCCATCAGAGTCGGAACGTTTGACTATATGGACTGCATTACGCAACAATGTTCTAAGTGAAATCAGGCGCCATAGACTTGTTGATCGATCTTATTTTTGTTTTTAATGAGAAAAACTGGTAATGAATAAAATCATTCATGTTATTTAAATAATTTCAAAGACAAACAAGCAAAATTTGTTCAGTTTGATTGACTGGCTTTGTTATAATTTACATTAGATCAGAAATTTGATGTAGTTGAAGTTTATGGCGCCTCATTTCACTTAGAACATTGTTGCGTAATGCAGTCCATATACCCCTGGACCGCTCGAACTCATTGTTTAATTTCTGTCGATATCAAGTGAACGCTCTCAGACTAAAATGCGTCTGCGCATGCGCGAGTTCAAAATTATCAATATTGTTTCAAGTTTCGAGTATAACAAGTTCAACTAGTATCAGCTGTTCCTGTAGTTATTTTTGACTCACGCATGCGCAGACGCATTTTGTTCTAAGAGCGTTCACTTGATATCGACAGAATTTTTCTTTACAGTTCGAGCGGTCCAGGGGTATATAGTAAGGTCGGAACACTCGTTACAACTTTATATTTTGCGCATACTCATAGTTGTCTATCACTTTCGTTTCGTATTACTTGGATTTGAATTTTGAAGCCGTGCTATTAGCGTGAAATAAATTTGCGCATGCGCATAATGAATTTAGTCATGAGTGTTCTGAGAAAATCTGCGTAATGTCTTACCGCAATGGCGCAACTGGATTGGCATTTGCTTTTGGTTAGCTCGGTTCATCCAGGGCTGCAAAAACGATACCTTAACGGAACGGAAAAACGTAACGAAACGGCATTTTCCGGTAAATAACGTAACGATACCTGTACCAGATAACGGAAAAATTAAAAAACGGTAACGAAACGATACCAGATACTAGAAAATTTGAAAACCGACACCAGAACAATACCGATACCGGAACCTTTTTCCGTTATTTTTCCGTTATTATTATTATTTTTTTTTTTTTCATTTTTCTTATTAATAATATGTAAAAAATAAAATTGCCAGTATTATTTGAGTAAATTATCAAGTATGTAGAAATTGTAGATGTACATCGACGCACTTAGCACCAGCTTGGGGCAGTGAGAAAAGAGCAAAAAAAAATTGAATCGTTCCCATCCTCTTGCTTACATCTTTTGATTTTCATTTCCTTTCATTCATATAACGCTCTTTGCTCATTCAAAGTCGTATCGTTCCCTTCGTTTCTATCCCTCAAAAATTGTTCCAATCTCTTCGTTTCCTTCCATTCTTGACGTTTTTATCACCAGCACCAGCGCTAATAACAACACAATCATTTCAAAAAAATTGACCTTCATATTTTTTTCTAAAACGAGCTTACCTATCTGTTATTAATTGTCAATTTACACCAAAATTTAAAAAGTTTATTTATTTTGAGATGTGTTGTTACTTGTTATTAATGTTATTATACCAGATAATTGGAGGTGCTGTCTGCGTTATGTTCATAATGGTGTCAACTGTCATGATCTCTTGTGGCCCTCTGACGGCTCTGACCTATTTTTGTGAATGATTTATAAAATGCTTTAAAAGAATAGTAGCAATACCGGACATAGCTGTAAGCATTTATATTTATTTAGCCATTTAATACAATTAAATTAATTAATAATTATTATTGATTAACGTAATCACATGGAAAAAAATTAATAATACTGCTTACAATTCATTCATTATTATTATTAGGCTGGACCAGATTTTTTTTCCAATTTTGAAAGTTGGTTTAAAACTTGGAATACATATTCAATAATTTTTGAAAAATAACGATACCAATACCAGTACCGATACCGATACCAATACCCGAACATTTCAAATAACGAAACGGTAACGATACAAAATACCGGAACATATTAAATAACGATACCAGAACGATAACGATACCGAATCCATTTGAAAAACAATACCGGAACGATACCGGATAACGTTATCGTTCCGTTTTTGCAGCCCTGGGTTCATCTAGTACACGTATAATTAAAGCTTCAGAATCAAGTTTGAGAATCACTCCAAAGTCGAACTTGAAATTGAAGTAAAATTATAAAGTGTTCTGATGTTTAATTTTTGGTTTACTCTATGTCTACGCAGAAAAAACTTCGACCATACTCTATAGACTGCTAATGGCCGTACAGAAGCGAACACCAACAATAACAACATCGATAGATGCGCATGCGTAGTGACATTTTCAGGAACAAAAATGAAAAGTGAAAACGCATCAAATCAACAGCTGATTTAATTTCATTAATATTACTTAATAATTAAAATTACATTAAAGAGAGCATAGGGGGGTGACTACTTGATTCGAGCACCCCAAGCGCAAAAATCTTTCTCTCATAGAAATAAATTATATATTTGAATGATATTAAGAACAATAAATGGCATAAATAATATTTATTTAATGCTTAAAAGTGTTTATCAATGAAATACACAATTTTAATTTATACTTTCATTGTCAAAAATACATATAATGTTTTGAATTTATTCACATTTAGCTACTTTTTTCGCTTGGGTGCTCGAATCAAGTAGTCACCCGGTATTAATTATTTGCAGTGAATCATGAGTTCATGACTGAATCACTTACTTACTTGAAATAAGATGAATTGCAACTACCCGTTTTACACAGACAACATGCGCACGGGTGATAACTTGTTTTCAAACTTCTTTTCATAATATTATTATTAAATTAATAGGTAATTGAAATCGAAATACTTTAAAATATCACAGCATTTAATCATAATGAATAGGAGATACAATTTATGTCAAAAATTGCGGCAAATCTTTTAAATCAACAGTGTTCCAAGTTGATAAGGAAACTGAAACTGCGCATGCGTCAGCGTATCTACCTAATGTTGTTGTTGGATTCAGTTCAGACCATTTAAATTAGCAGTTCATAGTATATGGTCAAAGAGAAAAAGTGGTTTTTATTTATTTATTTATCCATTTATAAATATATTTATTGTAAACCCCTTCTGACAGCTGTTCGCCAATTAAGTATAAGAAGGGTGTAACATAATATTACACAAAATTATAAATTAAAGATACATATAATTTAATGACTTTAAAATATTAAGCTCCGAGCTTATTCGCAATGTTGGCCAGAACCAGAACTGGTTGAATTTAAAACTTCATTTTTTTTTGTAATGACTCGTGAACATAAATTCGCAGTAAGAAATAAATTATCAGTAATTTTTAATTAAAAGTCCTTACTCGAGATTTTCTTCCAACATCTTATCATTCGTATTCCCAAACACAAATGATAAATCTACTAAAAATCTTGCATTTTCAATAATATTTTCATTAAATTGGTATCACTGAAATTGAAGGTAACTGAACTATTCTCCAGTAATGAATCATTTCGCTACCAAGCCATCATGAATAACGACAAATGCCAGACCATGTGAAATAAATATCATTGACTCGAGTCTCGAACAACGACACCAAGGTTTATCATCTCGTCTATCGATTCGTCTAATTTACATATCGACTAACCGAGTTCGAGAGACGAAGACGCCGCATCCAGATGACTCACCTGAGCCATGTGAACGAGAAGAAAAAAATCAGAAAATGTACAATTTCGTCGTCGATGAATTGGCCATAGTAATAAGGTGGTCCGGCTATTAACCATCTAACCCGGTCTCATCGGTTAAAAAATATAAATAAATAAACGGGAGTGTCAGCGCAACGTACTGGAACATCTCATTTCCTGCATAAACTCGTATTTGTGCGCGAAAGAGAATTTCGATGTTAACGTTCCGCGCTACACATTCCCACACTATAAAATCTTGATTTTTGTACACGATATGCCGATTGCATGGCTACTGCAACAAATCAGTTTAATTAGTTGATGGAGATTTTTTCGGCTTGCTTTCGAACAAGTACAGTGATCGACAGACGAGTATGGTTTGGTCGGTGGCACCAAATGGAAATGCGTGATAGGACATACTCGATGGTGTATTTACATGACGTATGTCCGTTTAAGCTTCGAGAATTTTAAGATGCGTTACGCATGTCAAAAACACCGACAAGAGCTCAGCTTATAATGCTGAGCACGTTTGTGGTAAATATGGCCACATCAATTCCAGTAGGACAGATTTTTTTGAAAACATTGAAAATCGATAAGAGCGCGATGACGTCGTCGTGATTCACGATTTATAATTAAATTCAAACGCATTGTCCCAGTCGTGCGCCGAACGATGATTTACCAAAAATTTATCTTCCTTCATCTCTAACGAGTCGTTTAGGCAGCATAAAAATCATGTCGTACCGTGTCTCGTCTCGCCACCCTTTTGACGTTTGAAAAGACGTCTGAATGGGTCAGTTTCCCAATCCGTTCGCCTTGGAACAGGAAACTCGACCGTTGATTAATAAATCAACCCCGAACGCTGGTTACACCTTGTAATATTAAAATCGTGATTTACCTGGCTTTTGTTATACGCTCGTCGCTTGTTTCTACAACTTTCCAACTGAATAGCCTCCCGGTGGTTTGTCAATGTTTCCATTTCTAATGCTTCTTTAATTCGTATCTGCTCGTTGATCGAGCCAATCACGCGTGTTTCCTTTTCGGATGTCGAGCCGCTCTATTCAGGAAACGAATAGTCGAACGACCTAATACCGCGGGCATTGCCGCGCCGTTTCCTCCGCAGCGTAAATGAGCGTTGTCGAGTTAATTCGTCGCCGTGATTTGGCGCTAAATGGATCTCCTGGATTGCCAACTTGTTTACAGATTACAAAGGTTTCATTTTGGCGCCAAACCTGTAATGGAGCTCTCCTTTGGGCGCAGAAAGGAGCGAACTAGATCAAATGCATTGGGCCATATACCTCCGATACCATTGTCAATAAATTATAAACACTTGCATCCTTGTCCATTATCGCAGTTTTATTGGCCCATTAAGAATTATATTATGCTTATTCCACGTTGGCGAAGTTTTATTTCGTTTTCAAAAAGAAACATAATCCTAAACTTCGTTAGATGAGTTTTTAATAAAAACAATAGCTATTACAGCTTACCTTAATTGAGAAAGAGATAATGTAGGTCGTTATGTGTTTAACTCTTAGACCATTTAATGTTACCATATGCAAATGTTTAATTTTTAGCTGAGTTTTCTAATAAAATTGTTATCTTGCTAGTTCCACCAAAACTGACTACATTAATCCAAAAATTAATAAAATCTACGAATCTTGTTATACTACAGTCGATGAGTCAAAATTGTATAGAGATGATTTTGGTACTAGCACAGAATGGTTTTCTATTGAGCGAGGGGCTACTGATAATGCTAGTACACATACTACGTATAATGGAACTGAAACATTACACCTCGATCTAAATAACGAACAACCTGTTATTCTTCTAAGTGATGCTGAAAATTTAGACTCGCAAACTCCCTCTGTTGAACCTAGTAATACCACATCAATCACTAGTGAAATCTCAGAAGTTGTGTATGAAATGAACATTGATAACGACTGGGATGATACTAAATAACCATTATAAATTCATGTGTAATTTATGTAAAATACATCCCATTTATTATGCTAACCTATTAAAGCATACCTACCAAATTTTGAACGAGAGAAGAGGGGAAGGAGGCTTCAAATGTTTACCTTGCCTTTGGAATGAATATGATGCAGTAACCACGCGACTGCTACCACTTTGGAATGAATATGATGCAGTTAAACTTTCAACTAAAACTTTATTAGAACGATAACTTCGAACAGCAAAAACTTCAACTTAAACTTGCACATTAACGGAAAAGGAAAAAACTTACGAAAAACCACCAAGTCACAGATGTGAGCAAGTAACCTACTAAACTTAATTAAACCTATATAAGTGTAACCGTAACCTAAACTCAACGAAATATAGGAAGCGTTGGCTGGATTGAGATTTACCTTTCAACGCTTGCAGACCAACGATGGTATCGTTGCAAAATGAAGTATGTCTTGATACCATAATTTTACAAGAACGCCAAGTCAAGTTTGCACATTTTTATAGCGATCCAAGTATTTACAAAAATATACGCTTGGTGATTATCGTCGACTAAGAGCGAAAAAGTTCCTCGTGATGTTTTTTCTCATTATGAGATATTGGTATGGTTAGAAAAGTAACTTAGACCTCTTTTCAATGCAAATTTGCTTTTCATTGCCAAATGATTATAAACATCCGAAATCCCAAAAAATAATAAAATTTTAATTTTGCTCTTCTGTAAATTTTTCATATTTGCACGAGGAACGTTTTTGCTCTTAACCGACGTTATGATACATTGGACTATCAAGGAACGACAAAATTCTCTCAAATTGTACTGTAGAGGGCGTTACTTACTTCTTAATTCACCAAAAACCCAAAAATCGAATTTTTTGGACCTAAGGTTTTTTGCAACCATACCATCGATTTGCTGATGTTGCTGTTAAAAATTCAGCTCCAATAATCCAGTGTAGCAGCTTACAGTTATTTTCTTCAATTTCAAACGACGGACAAAAAATAATTGAAAAATTTTTTCATCTTCAAATATCTATCAAAGTTTATAACTGCCAGTTGGAATCCGTAAAAGTGGACCACATGGAGACACTTTAATGTCCTCTAATCTGCCATGCTATTACACGAAATATACGACTGTTGGCCGTTAATTCCTGATGGAAGAGTATTTGACAGATTTACGTTGTCTTCTGTCTAGACCTCCGATCATTATTACTCTGGATACCTATGGTACGCTATTTTAAAAGGATCTAATAGTTTCGTTTTTTTTTTCATTTCGATAACGATCGCACCCCTTTATACAGCAGGCTTTTATAAGGTCAAGCGATTTAATGTTTTCGCAACGACATCAAAAGACCGAACGAGTTGGAGGTGGATACCGGAGAGTTGATGTTCTTTCGTTTGAAACAATAAAGAAAAATGTTTGAGAAATTATCAGACCATTTCAAATATTTTCGACTCATTTTCATGTATATTTATGAGTAAACATATGATTGCTTTAGTTCTAATTCGAGAGAGACCAGATGAAAAGAATATATTAAAAAATTCAAAAAAATCATCTCATTTAAATTCAAACATTAACACTCACTCATTTGTCAACACAGCTATTCATTTCACAAGTTTTCAAATACGTTCAAGATTGGTGCATGTGTTACCATAGCTTAAGAAAAGTTTATTATGAGGTATTTTTACATAGGAGGTTTTTCATCCATAGAATTGAAGTATGTGGTTTCACCTACGTAATATACGAGTCAGTAATTGTTTCTATAAGCATAGACTCGCTAACAAGAATAAACCGTCGACGTCGGTGTTCTATAATTGTAACGTATTGATGGAAAAATCTCGACCAGCAAGGGCTATAATTACAAGTATTAAATACTCGACGAGTTGGAAAAATTAGAGGAAAAGCCCAATTATTAAAAGTACCTCGTGTACATCGAACAACAATAATGAAATCTTTGCAGCCTTGCAGGATTTCTGCTAGGCTGATCGCACTGATTTATTCGGATCGTGCATACAATACGCAAACTACATACTGGTACGAGGAAACTGTAGTTTTGTTGTCATATCGTATCCGCTGTTACCGCCATGAATTTATGTTGATGCGAAGTAAAAATTAATTCATTATGTAATTAACAAATTGTTATTGTTTTTTCGGATGAGCGTAAGTTGTTGAAAATTAATTTATTGGTCTGCGATGAAGACAAGCAAAAAATTTCGTGTTTTGGTGTGATCCATAAGCATGAATTCTCTGCGTTGCAGACGAGTAACCTTGTTATACGTACACTTTATGGTAAATGAAAATAAATTATGGATAGGAAAATGAGTAATTACGTGAAATATAAATACTGTAATTAAAAATATAAGTGTACTTACTACAATCATCGCATCATCATGATTGTTTGATGATGAAGAGAAGTTGGCCAGAAGTTTTAACACAAATGAAAGAAATTGAAAAGAAATCAATTAATCAAACCAGAAGTTCACAATCTCATCGCATTTTGTCAGTGAGAAGTTCGTAAAACTGTCCAAAAAACAAGAAAATAAATAACTAATCGACTCACATGTTTAGGAAATTAGATATTGCGGCTTACAGGGCTACATACTAGGCTACACTAATCGTCTTAGAGCCTCCAAAGTCATAGATTAAGTAGTTCCAAAATCAATGACTCAGAGTCAAGATTTAGATTTACCATTTCTTTCATAGACATTAACTACCATGCGACCAAGTGATCTTTGCACCCTTGTTTTTAATATGGTGGTAAATGATGAAAACGATCATAAAAATTTAATGATACATTTTTAAGTTTAATTTTTTTCATTTTCAATTGATTTAAATCGATTTTATCAAGAATCAGTGTTGCCAAGTAAACTAGAGTAATTATTCAAAAGTTATTAAATTTCTCCTTTTTGACATCATTAACAGCTGAGTTATAACGTTTATGCTATTGTATTTCATTAACCAATGAAAAACATGGATTATATTTTCGTGACCAGCGGGAAACGGTGTAAGCTGTCTTTATGCTCACGTAAGTTGACGTTTGAGCGTCTACAGAATGTAAAATTTCTGCATGTTTTGTACAAAATTTACAAAATTGTGTCCGAGCAGTTGTTTTTGTAATACAGAATTATGTTCGGGCATCTTCTTGTATAACTGCAGAATTTGTAATTTGTAAACCAGATTTACAGTAGGTTGTAATGTATTGTATATTATATAATCTTACAAGCTAAAATTATAATTTTTGAAAAGTTGGAAAAAGTCATTTTGAAAGAATAATAAAAGGGGAAGAGTGGCTAATTACTTCTAAAATGCTTCCCTCATACGCATCTTCAACTTACTGAAAAAAAGTTCAAATTAACCGACTTGTTCATCCTTCAAAAAACCACTATTTTTGACTTAATGCAACCCTCTTTCACAATTTTGATCAAGGATGCTTCTTGTTAGCACCAAATCTTACTGACGTGACACTCAAATCTTCGCTCAAAATCACTTCTGAGCTACTTCAAAATGTGATAATTTTTGATAAAGTTTGATGATTACTTTTTTGTTGAGTATGAGACCACTATAAACACCTGATGCGTAGTTGTCAAATTTCCTTGTTTAGCAAGTTATTAGAAACCAATTGTGAGCATGATAGGCCAAACTGTTGCCAAATCTTCACCTCATAGAACTTGATAAGAAATAAAAGTCAAGCTTTCCCAACTGGCCTCGAATTGGAAAACAACCTTCAATAATGGTACGTATTAAATTAAATTTACAACGAATTTTTTCAATTATAATTCATAAGGCGCCCTGACTCACGAGTGAAAACACAAGCAATTTCGTAATAAATAGGCAAAATGAAACAACAAATTAATATGAATAGTTTACAGTTCATGTAGAGATTCAATAAACTTAATCACTGTAGGTAGTTTTACCTTAATAAAAATAAAATGGGATCACAAGCTTATGAAAATTACCTACACAGGAGAGAATTTGATAATCTACTACATTTACTTTTCTGTTCTAGTTACAGATATGAATATTTTAATTAAAAAAATCTAAAATATTTAAACACACTGCTGAGGTGTAATTTTTTACAACCATCATTATAAATGTTTAAACAAATTACTACGTCTATAGAATAAAAGTATAGGCTAGCTAAAACACAACAAGAATCAAGTTCATATCGTAAAAAAAATTGAATTAAATTACCAATTAAAGAAAGAAATATTAAAAAATCTCAACAAACTAAACGAATTAACAACGCTTAAATTACCAAATAACAAAAATCTATCCATTAAATCTCACTAAATTATATTATTATATCATGAAAAATAACTTTTCAAGTGCTTAATTCGATTAAAGCCTGACATAATAGGAATTCTTTGGTATGAGCTGTATTTTGAAACTTATCTACGTATCGTAGAAAAATACTTAAAATCTACTTAAAAAATAGTACAGACTACATCCGTAAAAATGAAAACAGGAACAAAATAAGATTAATGACCTGAAAGAAATCTATGTACCATCGCTCCATCATCAATTCCATCACATAGTGTCGAATTGAGAGATCATTTCCTCAGTCGTCGCGTTTAAATTGATTAAATATTACTCGCGTCTCCCAATCATATTGCACATTTCCCGTCATTTATACGTTCGAACATATCATTTTTTGATGTCTCGTGAGAAAACTGAAAACAGAAAGGATGGCGTGAAAATATAGCGCCAACTACACAATGTGTTAATTATTTCACATTTCAACACGCGTCGTATTTACTGTCATAATTATTCGAAGAAATACCTTCGGTTTCCTGTGTTTTTATTATCATTTTGTTTTGACGGTACCCGCTTGTATTAGAGACCTACCTTAAAAACACCGCAATTTATGTTATTAATTCGACTCATTATAACATTTCCGATATACCGTTATACTTTGGTAGTGTTGTAACTGCAACCGTTATTATTAAAATTGATGCCTAATTAAACGAATAGTTTGTCAAGGTTATCGATAATTATTTTAATCAGAGCAGATGATAATTATAATTGATACGATTCGATATGAACAGCATGCACGAGTATAACTGTCAAACTAAATTTTACAAATGATGCGATAGGTAGGTGTACTTAAAGACCTACTAACATTCGACGATATGATTTTATATAGGTACCTATTTACAAAAATTTTCTTATGGTCGCAATAAATTGCGAAATGAATTGAAGCTGTTATGTACCAACAATAATACAATTTACGAATAAAATTTTAAACGGAATAATAAAAAAATAATTAAAACACATAATTCGAATAACATTATTATCGCGGACAATAGAGTATTAACCCAATTATAAAGTTTATTAGAGGTTTTCAAAAAGGAAGAGAGAAAAAAGCGATTTAAAAAAATCTTTATGTACTGAACTACAGACCCGATTATACAATTGAAACTGGTTCCTAATTAGAAATCGTCCTCCGACAATAACGTTTTTATTATCCTGCTTATTTTTCAATTAAGGATCAAAAAGTTGATGAGTATGGCTCGTGGTACATATCAAACTAAAATTTATATACGGGCGAGTCGTTCGAATGCTAATGATTACTGAAATGGGCGATAATATTAATTAATTGCGTTTAAGTGGGTAAGTAGTCGCTCGCCACAGATCGCTAATTTTCGAAACCGGGTGATACGAAAAGGCGCGCGCATTATTTCGATACGTCTGCGCAACTCGTTACGTAACGAGTTCAAATTGGAAACTGCTTTCGGTTTATTTTCGAGAAATGCTTTATCTCGTTTATCTAATACCCACATTACAGTTTCTTATTTCAATAGAACCGACCATATTTCATTCATTCATGGTACCCCCATTTAGAAAATAAATTTCAAGTCGGAGCCTTTTATTAAACGATGGCACAGGGTCACACGCTGGCATTGTTATCGCGTGTAATTTAAAACTAATTACTTTTGTAATCTGAAATCTTACGGAAGGTGTTCGAGTAACCTTTGGAGAAGGGCTGAAAATTCTCCCACCGTATCATCAATCTTATGCAAATACACATGTGTTAATAGCGTATAGAAAAAGGTCACATTATGTGTATACATGGCATCTTAACCTACAAAGTCCACTCTCGGTTTTACATCAGACTCCAAACATGTTGTCCATAAACCACATTAATTCGTAACGGTTAAACGACGAATAGGGTGACGAAGTAAATGCTACAATGCGAACCATATGGCGAAAAATGATAGCTAGACAGATAACTACCAAGTCTGAAACCGAATTGAACCATTAGATCGACGAAAGACCGGCAACGGACACCCAAATGTCCCATAACTTGAAACCGAAACCCGTCTAAATAAGAAGCAATCTGTTCGCCGTAAAGATAAATTATAGTTATTTTGTTTTGTTTTTAAACTTCGCAGATGGAGTTACCTCTTTACTGTATGGACCAAATATGTCGACTTTTTTGCCTTCGCATTTTAGGGTGCCATTATCCTTATTCTGTAGTCTACCCGCTGCGCTATACCATTTGAAACTAATTTAACGAAGAGTAAAGCATATAAACAGGCGTGAAATATAATTGATTTTTTGACAGAAACACGATTTTCCATGGATAGAGTCGATAGAGAATTCTTCACTCTGCACGTTACAGTTGGATGTGGTAATCGAGGGAAGAAACAGAAGAATTTTTATTAAAGCGAGAAATTGTGTAAAATGTTTCAGTTTTAAGGAATAACATTTTTAGGTGCAGAAAAAATTTCATCAAATTTCAAGAATAGCTGAGCAGATCCAAAAATTCTTCGTTTTATGGTTTCGTGTTACAGTATGAGTGAAGAACAATAACACATCATAGTTCAGTAATTCTAATCATTTATATTGGGTTTGGAGAGTTGGTGCATAAAATTGTCTTCTTGAGGAAATAATTCAAGCCACACAATATACTTACCTTTTCACAATGTCCCCACAAAACTTCAACTTAGTACTCAAAATATGTGATGACTAAAAACGTAAGAGCTCGAAGAGATTAATATAGCTCAATATGATATTCACGGATTCAGTCGTCAAATAAATCCCAAAAAACGTGTAAAAATTTTAATCTCAAGTTAAAAGAAACATGTATCAAAATAAGATTACAGTTTTCAAATTTGGAAAAAATTATGTATTTTCGAGCAATCCGAAATTTTTTACGTTTGAAACTTACATTTTGTCATCAATAGACGATATTTTGGATTGACAATGTTTTCAAAATTCAAAGGTGTACTTTAATAAGTAGCGATTAAGAATGACTTTATATCGATATTTTATTAAGAATAATAACATTTATTAGTAGCTCGCCACAGATCGCTAATTTTCGAAACCAGGTGATATGAAAATGCGCGCGCATAATTTCGATACGTCGTGTCTGCGCAACTCGTTAAGCGGGGTCCACACGATCAAATAGTTTGACAAACTAGGCGTTTGATGGGTTTGACAAATTTTGTTGGTTTGATGGTTTGATCACCTGTCATCCATCCACACGTTCAAACTTCGAATTGATGATTACGTGATAAGAAGCAGTTCTCTCTGTTCTACATACTTTAGCATTTTGAAAAGTGGTTTTCGTTTTAATTTCTTGAAAAATGGATGACGAATTATTATTAATGTTATTTGGAGTACTTTTAAATCGTTTGAAACGTGTATCCCTTCGATTTCGTTTTCCAGAGGCATTCGTGTGCCCTGTATAATTGAATAAATTCGATTGTCCACTGATCGAACATTTCCATGGAATAGTAGAAATTTAAACACCGAACACGAAGAATGAAATTGAAAAATCAAACCACATCACAGTTATCAACTTTTTGGCTGAAAAAACACTGATAAAATTGATTCGCGCATGTGCAGAAACGTATAAGATTTCCAACATGTTGGAAATCCTGTCAAACCGCCGTCAAATCGGTAATTACCTTCCAAACAAGTTTGAAGAGTTATTATCGCATCCACATGTTCAAATAAATTTGATCAAAGGCCTAGCTTGTCAAACTATTTGATCGTGTGGACCCCGCTTTACGTAACAAGTTTAAATTGAAAACTGCTTTCGGTTTATTTTCGAGAAATACTTTATCTCGTTTATCTAAATCCCACATTACAGCCAGTTTAGAGGAGGAGGAGCCCAAAATTAAGAGAAGTAATTTTTTGTCAATGTTTCATCAGTCTGTACATGTGGTTTCATATCGCACTACATCACAATCATCTTCAAATTTACAAAACCATCTTTTTACTAGGGTTCCTAAACAAAGAAAAGTACATTCAAATTCAGTTCTTTTTTGCGATTCTTAATAATTTTTCATGTTCTTTCCATTGGTGGAGAGAGGTAGATTTTCGCAACACAAATCATTTATGGTAGTTTTTTGATATGTGTTATTTTTGCATTATGCGATTTTTTTGGGATGTGGTGTTGTTGCACTGGTGGTGGGATATACTCTTATCAGTCTCTCAGTGGGACTTAATAAAAAGAAAGTAAAATCGAGTTTGTGTTACTCAGAGCAAAGAACAAATCTTTAAAAGATGAAACATTTTTTTAAATAGTAAACACTGTTATTTGGAAACAACTGCAGGGCCATAGCCAAGGATATATCAATAGAAGAGGTTTCGAAATTCATTTTCAGAACATATGTTTTCCAGGTCTATAGCTGGAGTGATGAGGGGCCGGGGAGCAGAAAAATTTTCAAAGGGTACAAATTTTTAATTTAGTAATATACTTCATAACCCGGTTTAAGATAAGCCCCCGGAATCGCCACAAAAATCTTTTTTTTTTCAAATTTTTGGAAACTTGGATCTCATTTTGGCAAGTGTTTACATCAATTTCCATGATCAAAATTTTTTTCACGTTTTCTGAAAAATATTATAGAGATACTTCTACTTCGAGCCAGACATACGTTCGAAGAAAAAAAATTCGAAAAACGAATGATCACCTTTGAATAAAATTTCATTCATATTTAAATTTAGAATCCATACGCAACCTTGTGTTGCCAAAAATGAACTTTTCATCGATGAATACCATAGGTTATTCATTTGATATCGTGACTTCCTCTGGTTAATTTTTCAAATCCTTATACGGGTACAAGATTATGAAAACAAAAAGGATTCTGACTACTTATAAGTATCTGGTTTTAACAAACAATAAATCGACTCCACCTATATGGTATCAAAGAGAAATAATTTCTAAATGAAATAACGTGCCAGCTGACTAGTTAATGTAACTTAAAGCTTAAACATGAGACGAAGCGTTAAAATTAATATGCATAAGATGGAACATTATGGTATCTTATTTAGTCATTCAGGTGCTAACAAAAGCTGAACAATAGATCGATTTATTGCTGAACTATTCGTACCATCGTGGATAATTAATTACACTCATAACTTCATAAGTCGTTTCGTGAATCGTGCTCAGGCATGGTTAAACGAATGGAATTCTCTAAATGGTTGAAATGATTAAATAACAAAACACCTAGCATGACAAGTTATAAAAATTTCGAGTAATTTTTTATCCTTAAAAGAATATTGAATATGTAGGTGGCATGAATGGAATTTTATTTTTTAAGAAACCACTTGGTCGATTTCAACTCTTTTTTCTTCAAGTTATTACTTTGTTTTGGTTTTGATGGTATGTAATGAAACATTAAATTTTTGACAGAGATACCAATGTGGTATTTATTCACCAATAATTGCTTTTAAATATCTTGCTGATACTACATACCTTTCTTTTATTCACTTCAATACAAACTTGGAATTCTATTGAACTGCATATTGATTACACCATTAAGAAATTGTTTTAATTTTTTTATTGCTTCATACAAATAAACTAAATGATGACGAAGGTTATAAGCATTTTAGCACGAAGGAGAATAAGTAGATAAAAATTTTTGAAACTTATTTAGAGGCATAATGCTCGCGTGGAAATAGGTAAACATACCTATTCATTCGATTTACATTGAAACTGATTTAGTGATTTATTAGAAAACTTGTAGTTAGTATGCACCTACCGTGTCAAATTATTTTACGTCTATGAGTAAAATATGACTTACAAGAGTTCATACCTACTTTGTATGCTGTTTTTCTAGAAAAAAACGGTGTATCATGTGACCAAAAAACAATGTATAACAGTGAGACGAAATAAGAAATAAGGAAAACTTGAATTTAACCGGATGAAGTTCATAGGATAGCTTCTGAACTTCTATGGTTTCCACTTTCCATATTACTGTATGATTTCGATACCATCGAAAATTTTCTACACCGCAATATCCTGTCCCACCAACGAAGAATGAAATAATATACTTATGCAGGTGTTCGTTCAAAACATAGGGAAGTTGAAAAGCACTTTTTGAAAAGCAATAAATAAAATTATTTAAAGTTTGATGATGAACATCCAAAATATGAAAAAAGGGTTTCAAGCGGTACCTAATTTTTTTTTCAGATACATAGGTATTGAAGTAGGTATGAGTAGTATACTTATTGAAACATGTAAGCGCCACTTTGAAAGAATAAATTTTAACTTCCATTTGAATTTTGAATTCGATTGTTGTTTTCTTTAATTAATAAATGAAATTGTTTAAGTGAAACACGATATGTGGAAACAAATTTTCTTCTATATTTTTCATATAGGTAATAATTCAAATAATCATCATGAATTAGTATAAAAATGAAGAATTTAAGTTTTCAAGGAAAAATAGAAGATGGTAAAAATTCTTTAATCAATGAACAAATGCAGCATTCAGGTCGATGTTCTCATTGCATTCAGAATCACATTCAACAGCGAACTAATTCAACTAGGATGAATAAGATAAAACTCGTTACGTCACACACACGTGGAATGAATTTCAGTTATCATAAATTCTGTCATTAAATCATTGCAATATCGATAAACACAACAAATCAACGATAGATATGAACTACGTGTAAAATTAATACCAAAACATTCCTTACTTACTCTTTGTGTTTCTTCTTTGGAGGTCATTGTACAGCCTTCGAGTTAAAACAACGCGCACCACGATAATCTGGTTGCAAGCGTTTACCACATCACAAGTCGATGCAACCGTAACACAAAATATTCACGAAATTAAGCCGCCAAAACGCGAAATAACAACGCTAAAATGTATGATCTACCTACGGATCAAGAACACGCGATTGATCATTGTTGATTACGGGTGATGCAGATCAGGTGTAATGCGACATAACCGCTATGAACGTTAACGTTCATTACAACGGTGCAGTGCCCTCAATCCTCTCCGCAGCACCTGCGAACGTTTTCATTTTCCTGGAAAGGTATACGCGATGAACTCAACTCGGTGGCTTTGTACTGCATGTCCAATTGAATTTTTTATACGTGTATTATTGTTCCTTTTGTATTCTTATTATGGAGTTTCGTTGTAACTTTTTTTTCTAAATGTTCAATCACACTGCTTCGTTCATACCATTAACAACATTGTGTGGAGCTGGTTTTCAATGCGCGCTCTGCCTCTGCGGATTCAATTTCAAGGATATACTTAATACCTATGCCAACTTTCAGTTTCTAATCAAAAATAATTTCGTTAGATGGGGGTTCTTGCCTTCTTGGTATCTAATTCAAAAGCCATTAAGCATAGGTGTTATTTGCTAAACGTGTAATTTTCACGTAAAATAGTGATGAGTAAATTAGTTTTTTTTTTTCACTCGATTAATATGACATTGCGATCTAGATATACATGTTCTCACTGGAGAGATTGGCGAACATAAAACCTAAAATTACTTATTTCGAATTAAAGTACTCTCGCAATTGAGTTAGTTGTCTGAGCTCTAAATGGATGGATTTCAATGAAATTGAATTATTTTTTTGCAAGTTCTTCAATCTTTAATGCCTCTCCAGTACGTACAGGATGCTTGAAAATTATCATCATTATTTTTTTTTTAATAATTAATTTCACTAATCACGACCAATCACAACATTCTTTTATCAAAAGTGTTTGCGAAGACATTATGCCAACCTTCGCGCACTCAATACAAAAAATTAAGGCTTAACACTTCAATGCAGGTTCAATTCAACGTCTTTAAGAATTATGGGTTTGAAAGTATTTCCAATGCAATTTCATGTTCGTTGACATCTCTTCGGCGAGATATGTTTCCATTAATTTCCAGTTTAGAATAAATAGCGTGAAACAATAAGTCGAATATCAAACATGGTTTATTAAAAGCAGTCACGTGTAGTTTTTTCGTTTATTCTTTCCTTTTATTTACAAATGTTACGACTGATTACTCAACTATGAACAACAAAAACATGAGTAATCGAGTAAGATTATTTTTTAAACAGAAATAACTACAACTTTTGATAAGTTCTCGCATAAATTTGAAAAATGAATTCTCCAAACGTATGTATCTCCAAGATATCAGCGATATTTTCAACATTTCAAGTAGGTTTCTCCAATTCTGTTGGGTAAGTACAACTGGGAAATTCATTCCGCTTGTATGTGCCAACTAGCAACTAATATGTACATCATAAAGAGTAACAAAATTAAGAGAAAATTGTATTCTCAATTACATAATCCAATTTATAATACACCCTACCGAAGGAAATAAGCATTCAGATTTGAAGTAGTTACTTCCACAAAAGCTTCACATCTTTCTGAAAATAACACGTAATCATATGTCTAGACATCGTACATCTACATACGCGCGATTACAAGATGCGTAATGCACTAATAATCTAATATTTAAGCATTTTTCAACGTTTTTCATGATTACTGATTACGATTAAAAGACATTCGTAACTTAACTGTATTACGATAGCCGATTGGTAACACTGTCTCGTATCCAAAATGTTTACAATTCGATTCTGTTGTAAACGGAGCGGAGAGAAGGGATGGAAGCGCAGTAGAGGGGCGAGAAAATACGAGTTTCTGAAATAACCGGGTACCGAAACGAGTCGAGCTCAGTCGATTCATCACGAACTATTGGAAGTCGAATGGAGCTCGAATTATTAACTGACGTCATCCGTTATTTAGTCATTTGACGTTGTCTAGTTTCTATTGTTGTCGTAGTTCGTGTACGTTTTAAACGTTTTATTTTTCCTCAACTAGTGTTGTAAAGCGATATCAGAATTGTTCGATATATTTCGTAAACGTATCGTGTAATATGAACATTTTAATATCAAATTTCTTAATTTTTCAATCTCGATAGCTGTGATCATATCGTTCATAACGAGTTAACTTTATCGAGTCGTTTATTTATCGTTTTATCTTTCGGTGAAGAAAAATGGGTGTTGATGTTTTAAACAGACAAGTTACCTTATCTGGGTGTGTACCTTCAGAATACGAAACCATGGTTAGCCGAAATTCGGTAAAAAGATCGCTATTTGGGCCGGTCGACCATCAAGAGGCTTTATCTTTCTTTCAAAAAGAATTAGCTAAAATGGAACAAGAAAAGATGAAAGAATGGAATTTCGACTTCACCAACGAGAAACCATTACAAGGTGTTTTCAAATGGGAGAAAATTCAACCAAATAACCAAGTGATTTCAAAAATGACATATAAAGTTACCAAGTTAAAGTCGGCCAGAAAATGCCCACTGAGAAGTTCAAAACGTTCTCTGCCCGTTAGAATAAACCATGACAATGTAAATAGTGATAGCAGACAAACCACCATTACCGGTAAGTTATCACTTTGCCGCCATTTTTTCCAACGCTAATCTGTGAGTCTGACGAGTTACGCGACGTTCGATATTTGGAATTACCGATGATGTGAAACAAGTTTATAAATGAATACGATGTTCAGTTTCCACTTGGTGTTCATTTTATTGCCTAAAGTCACGTAACTCCTCAGATTTCTCGTAATAATCGTTTATCGTACCTACTTTACTTTTAATGATAAGTGAAACGTATGATATATAGGGTGCGAATATTTGGTGTAGGGTAGTGGCCATTTGAATTAATTTTAATTGCAACTGTATTTCTCTTTTCATCGAATATTATTAAACTTCATCTTGGGAATCCAAAGCTTATCGTTTACGCAATTTTATCGCAGATAATGACTACCTTTTAGACGCAAATATGCTACGATTTGGTGGGGGAAGGAAGACCGCTGATAATTCTCGTACTGATTACACGAGAAAGCCACCGAATGCCTGTATTCGTATGCAGATTACTGACGTACTATAATTTAAGTTTATCAAACGAAATTACTACGATGAAACTGAACGAGCGTTTTTTTTTTTTTTCTGTTAATGAGTGGAAAGCCAATTTGATGTTTGTTATCTACGTGAATGTACAACATACGTTATCCCCGGTCCCCTCTCTCTTTCGAATGAACGATTCAACCGATCTATAAACTATAACACATGAAAAGAATACGAGAGAATTGGAGAAGAAAACGTACGTAAAGAATAGGGTAGTTGATGCTGTAGATAATAGTAGGATAATGACCCGAGGGTAAAGATCAATCAATCAAAAATGTATAATACATGTAACCATCTCCGAACGTATACTACTCGTATTTTATATCTAAGACGAGATGAACGTCGAATTGTTGATGTCGATTGTATGGTGGTACCGGAATACATTGACCAGTTCATATTTCGAAAAAGTCTGTCAGTTATTTTGTCATTCCGATCGATCAATCGACCAATTACCAGTTTCATGATTCGACATTATGTCTTCATTATAGAAAAAAGAAGAGTAAAAAATATTCAATACTCAAATTCCTATACCCAATTATCGACGTACCTTACCTACCTGAACTTATCGACGGTTACCTTGATGTTGAAATGTTTGAGGAGTTTTTATTAATAACGAATTTGAGATAATTAAGAACGAAAATTTATTTTTGCTTTTTTACGCAACTTCTGTTAGTATTAGAAGATTGGAAACGTACCTGTATAATTTTGATTTGAGTCTTCCCAATTTTTTTCTTCATTTCATATTCGTTCTTTTCATACTTTTTCCATTTCAGGTGTTGCCGGCTTATTTTCAAAAATAATTCCCACTATATAAAGTTTCTCATTATAAATTCTGCTGTCGGTATTTCGCCAATACGTAGTGTTCCTGGAGAAAAATGAAAAAGTTTTAAGCACTTACTGCCTTTATTCTGTTGATAATAATAAGCTGGATACACTTGAAGTATAAGCGTATTTTTTGAAAATATGATTGCGGAATATTGTTGTACTGATAATTTACAAGAAAAAATGTCTTATACATTTTTTTACCTACGTAAGATATCGAAGGAGCTATGAAAGATCATAAATTGAAAATATTCGTATGTAGGTAAAAATGTTATTATGAACTTTTTTGTTTTAAATATGAATTACACGAATATTGTGCAATCATATCAACTAAAAACAAAAGTTTTCCCATCTTCCATCTTCTTGGCATACCTAGTCATGGTAGACCATGGGAGCACGAACGAATTTTCGTTATCTGATTGCTTGATTGTAGATTATCTGTTGGTATGCGATTTTTGCCTACTTAGAATATTGAAAGGGGCTATGTCATTTCATAAATAAAATTAAATTCAATATCTTATGAAATCCAAAATTTTATTTCAACTTTTTCGTTATAAATACGAAATACTGAAACAATCCGCGATGAAATCGCTTATAAGTGAATTACAAAAAAAAAAAAACAACAACTTTTCATCGTCGTGTTACACCTAGTCATAGTTGACCATGGGAATGAAAACAGATATTCGTTTTTCCACGATGTTATTGCGAATTGCTTTTGTGCTCGATATTTGTTACAAAAATGCTCGTATGAAATTTTTGCCTATCTGCGATATTGAAGGGGCTACGAAGTTTCTTAAATTAAAATTTCTCGTAGCTCCTTCAATACCGGCGATAGGCAAACATTTTACATGAACTTTTTCGTGGTAAATATCATGTACAAGGCAAATCGGCGATCAAAGTACCAAAAAAGAAAATAATTTTTCCTCTCATCGTTTCCGTACACCTGGTCATAATGGACCTTGGAAGCAATAACAGATTTTCATTCTTCGATGATTTCTTCGCAGATTGCTTTTGTGTTCGTAATTTACAATGGAAAAGGTGGCATATAATTGTTGCCTATCTGCGATATTGAAGGGGTTGTCAAATTTTAGAAATTAAAAATTTTAATAGTTCCTTCAATTTCGCATATAGGCCAAAATTTTATATGAACTTTTTTGTTGTAAATATCAAGTATGAGAACAATTTGCGATCAAGTTACCAAAAAATGGAGATTATTTCTCCTCTCATCATCGCAGCATACCTAGTCGTGAAAGACCATGGAAGAAGAATCATAAAAATTTTGATTATCAAATAAACGATTCATTTATGCTCGTACCGATAAAGCGTAATGCATCTTGCTCCATTTTCTCATCTCTCCCTTCCGCCACCTCTTTTCCTGGAAAAAACTGAAGATAACGAACCGGGGAAATTCTAGTAAATTACGTAAAACCGAGAAAACCCCGTATTAAGCATTAGAGACGTCCTTATTCAGATAATTTATCAGTTTTTGTTTTCGTTGTTGCCAGAATGACATATTTTTCCTCTTTTCGATCACGTTAAATTCGGATTCACCCTCTTCCCTTCGATGCGAATTACAC
>VFXL01000054.1:0-60001 GCA_009761765.1 Phenacoccus solenopsis | reverse complement strand
CTCTCTCTGATCTCCTCGGAGACTCAGAATCCACCATTCGATCACTTCTCAGTTTTCTAATCTCAACTGGCCTCTCCAAACAGGTCTAGCTCTCTAAGCTCGTGCCTCTAGCCTTAGTGGCTGTACACGGCACGTATATATATATTAAAAAAAAAAAAATTTCTCAAGAAAAATAACAATAACAATAACATTAAAGTTTTCTAGTTTTACACTTACTATTTCTGAAAAAACAAAATTGAAGATTGGTGTAATAAATTTGAAAATTTCGAATCGGAAAACACCAATAAAAATGTTTTATTAAATTAAAAAAAATAAAAAATAAATCGAAAATTTCAATAGTGAGGGGGAGGAGGAGGGAAGTTCATGGCACAAAAATTGTCAGGGCCTAAAATCGTCAGTAGCTCCGGTGCCCACATTAGCTAAATCCGGCTTTGCTTCAGGGTTAAGAGTCGAAGTTAAATTTCTGGGAGGTTCCGGAGTCAAAGTTGAAAGGAAAAGACTCTTCTCCAATACCTTCATTTGCAAGCGCTTTCGGACACCAAGTGTCCTTCAACTTTATTTCATCAGTGATACAAATATTCAAGAACCTAAAACTGAGGAAAAAACGTTGTTGTGAAGAGGCTGTGGTTGTAGATTGGTATGGAAGTTAGCGAGTGTCTATTTTATTACTGAAATTAGAACGTCGTCTAGTGACCTCAAGTTTGTGTTGAGTAAATTATTTTTGCTTCTTCATGGCTATTGCTTTTCCGACGTTTAATTATGAGGGTTTTTCGACTTTTTATAAGAGTTTAAGTTGTCGAAATGTATTGCGTGGTTCGTACGTATGAGGTAATCCGAAAGAGCTGCTTTAATTTGCATGTTTTTCTTGGCATCAATGCGGAACTTCGGAGTGAAATTTCCAGCACTGTAGGCACGTTCGAGTGCTCCATTAACGAGGTATAGGCAAGAACTGATATTTTTCACCTTGATCCACAACTTGGAGCGATGCAAGACCAAGATTAGGAAGGGTTTTTTCAGATACGATAAAAATGATGTTGAAATACTGAATAGCAAGTTTCAGCTTGATAGCAGTTATTTCCATTTCAAAAGCTTTATCGCCTGAACCAGAATAGAAGAAAGGTAAAAACGACAAGAAACTTCCTCCTTGTCCCCTCTTTCCTGCATTCTTCGAAAAACTTATAATTACTCGAATTATCGGAACGCCAAAAAAAGTACTGAATTACTGGCTGCAAAGGGGTGAAAGGTGGAGAGCGCGAATCAAGGGATACAGACGGCGGCGGCTCGATGGAGATAAACGGTGACGGACGCTCGACGTTGTTATTCTAACCCGATGAATACGACCGCATCGACTTGAGAGTTGCGTCGCGTGAAGATAAAGAGATCAGAGTTTTTTCCGCTCCAAAAGGGGAGCGGTGACGAAGCTCTCGACCCTTTTTTTAGCTTTCGCGTGTACTTGGGGCGAGAAGAAATTACGAATTCCATTATTTTTAATAAAGCGAGCTTTTCACGACGACCGCTACTACGAACGAGGTTTATTTTAAATGAGAGTCGCTCGCTAGCGGATAATGCATGGATGGGAAATTAGCGTTTGAAACGAAATTCGTATTCGAGATGCAGCTAGCGAGTAGCGATCGTTAATTGACCGATACGTTGGGCGAGTGTCGGCGAGTACGATTGGTCGAAGGCGATTATTTTTTTAGCCGAATTTCTAAACGATATGAAGACTATTACAGGGTATCTAATTCGGGATAGGGGAATGTCACACTTTTATCTTTCAGAATAAAAACTTGAAAACGTCTTAACAACAATATTTGACTGGTTCGATCAGTTGATTTAGAGGCATTGTTATGTACTTCATATATGCGGTAGGGACTCTCGACTCGACTTCGACCTTTGACTCCTGAATCATTGCTTACTAAAAAAAAAAAAAAAAAAAAAAAAAAAAAAAAAAAAAAAGTGCAATATCCAATAAAAATAAATTCTATTCATTATTTTATTTTTTTCGTAGAGCGTCCTCAAATACTGGAAATGAAAGAAGTTCGACCCCTTCTCATAATTCTACCAGAAATTTTCCAGTACGGAGTGCAGACCTAATCTCCATATTTCATTATTCCTTTTTTTCCAACCCTGGGGGAGGAGGAGAGCAAAATTAGTGATTGGTATCATTACGAAATTTTAGTAAGTTACGGTTATACAACCATTTTTTAGCTGAGTTTTTAATAAAAACGATAGCTATTACAGCCTACCTGATTTGGGAAGGGAAGGTCGGAGGAGGTTGGGGTCTTCAAATCTTTGCGTTTCAGACCATTTGTAATCATCAGGCAAATGTCCAACTTTTTGGTATATATATATTTTTTTCCCCCACGCGTAGCGCCGGCGAGTATTCATAAAATTCGCTCAAAATTTGGTGAGGAACTCTTTTTGAAAATGCGCAGAAGTGCTTTTTTTGTTTTTTGGAAAAATTTCAAAATGGCGGATCACTCAAATTTTGAGGGGGGCTGGAGAAGAGGCAAATAGCTCAAATTTTTAGTTTTTGATCTCATATGAAAGAGTGAGTCACGGACATCAACATATTTAAATTTCAGCTTCCTAAGTGCATTTTGAGGAGAGTTAGCAAAAACCTGTTTTTGAGGAAATTGCGTTTTTTGTGTCACTCGCCTTGCGCAGGCGGGTGTGGATAAAATTCGCTCAAAATTCGGTGAGGAACTCTTCTTGAAAATACGCAAAAATTTTTTTGTTTTTTCGATAAATTTCAAAATGGCGGATCACTCAAATTTTGAGGGGGCTGGAGAAGGGGCAAATAGCTCAAATTTTTCGTTTTTGATTTCATATGAAAGAGTGAGTCACGGATACTAACATATCCAAATTTCAGCTTCCTAAGTGCATATTGAGAGGAGTTAGATCAAAAAACGGCTTTTTGAGGAAGTTTTGAGTCATGAAATTTCTTGAATCTTCCATATCTCCCCACCAAATCAAGTTAAAGAGGTCAAATTTTGTGTGTGAGGTTAGTTGGTGACCACAATATGACCTCTTGAATTTGGATCAAAATGGATTCAAAATGGCGGATTATCAAAATTTTGAGTAGAGCTTGAGGAGCCTCAAGTTGGTAAAAATGTAATTAATATGAATTCATATGGTTATTGGGGATAAGTTGTATACTATATCCCGAATTCACTTCCATACATGATGTTGGAGGGGGAAGGCGGGGTTATCAACCTAAAATAGTGGTGGGGGTACAGGAGGGGTCGAAAATTTTTTATTGCTGTGTCATATGATAAAATGAGCCCAAGTGACAAACGTATTTTGATTTTAGCTTCCTCAGTGATTTTGGAGGGGAGTTAGAGCAAAAAACGGCTTTTGGAGGGGAAATTGCTGCAGGAAATTTCATGAATCTTCCATATCTCATCACCAAATCGGCCTAGAATGGTCAAACTTTGTGTGTAGGATTAGTTTGTGACCAGAATATAACCTCTTAAATTTGAGTCAAAATGGATCCAAAATGGCGGATTATCAAGATTTGAAGATAATTTGAGGACTCTAAAATAGTTATAATTTGAGAAATATGTGTTCGCATGATTATTTCATGGCAAGAAATATTACATTTGTGCCAAATTCAACTTCTTAAGTGTTTTTGGAAAGGATAGGGTAGGGATTTTCAGACTTGGTATTGGGTGTGGCCTGTAGTCATGAACGGTTAAGCAAGGTTATTAGAAAATCAAAACAAGCTCCAATTAAAAACTCAGCTCCAGTAATGCGGCATGGCTGCTTACTTTTTTTTTCCTACAATTATAATAATTATTAACAATACTATTTTTTTTTTAAATAATTCAACTTCATATACGCGATCGCTCATAATAATTTTTGATTTTTTGGCCACCCTGAAGTATTATATTCTTATTCTACCACGATTCCCAACATTTGAGACCATAATTGCTACCTCCTTCCAAAAAAAAAAAGTAAGCAGTCAAGCTGCATTACTAGAGCTGAATTTTTAACTTGGGCTTGTTCAGGTTCGTAAATAACATTACTAACCTCTCCATGTCTACAGGCCACACCCAATACCAAGTCTGAAAACCCCTACCTTATCCCTTCCAAAACCACTTTAGAAATTAAATTTAAAACAAACGTAGCATTTCTCGTGCAATAATCACGTGAACACATACTTCTCAAATTAGAACAACTTGAGGCGTCTCAAATTATCCTCACATTTTTATAATTCGCTACTTGGCAATTTCTTCAACACGTCCTTGAATATGTGCCTGCCAATCTCTCGGGTAACCCCTCCAACGAAAGTGCTGCCGAAATTCTTTGGAGATTCATTACGACCAATCGCGCGATCGCACGAACGAGCGGAGCGTTTAACGGTTAAGCACATTGTATGTACGTTAATTAAACGCGCGGTGCACGCGATTAACCATCCAATTAGCCGATAAATACGCTTATATAAACAAGTTGATAATTGTATCTACTGCGCGCGAACGCGGATGGAGGAGGGGGTGGGGTTAGATGAAAGAATGAGAGCGGCGGAGATGATGGATTCTTCTTCTCGAGAGTATCGCGACCTCCTATACGATGATGCCGAATTAAACGTCGTCAACTCGACCAATGTCGTAATTACGCGTACGTGGCGTCGTACGATGAACCTGCGTTTGCCATGCGAGTGAAAGACAAATCCGATTTATAGGAGTACTTTTCGAATATATATATATACTTCATTAATTTTATTGAAGAAGTGGGTATCATTTTTTTCGTGATGTTTTTTCATCATTTACCTACTTAAACTTGTAAGTGCACACGGTGTGAAATTCGCACCTTCCATGCTTATAAACGTTAAGAGTTCCAACAGTGGTGCGCTTGATTCAGTGGGCTATTAAAACTCAGCTCCAGTAATGAGGCATGGTTGCTTAAGTTTTTTAGTTTGTATTCTTAAGTAGGAGAGAGAAGGGTAGCACAGTAATCTACAGCACAATAATAATAATAATAATAATAAAATTTTACTAGTACACTGTAGCATTGATTTTATAATCGCTGCTTGGGGGGGGGGGGTCGATTCCATAAAATCAAAATTACCAAAAAGTTGATATGTACAAAAAAAAAATGTTGCCGTCATAACGATTTAATAAAATATGATCTATAGGTTAAATTTCGTTTAATATGAAAAATAATTAAAATAAAAAGTTATTTCCGCTTATTACATAATTAATTAAAAGAACATCTAACAAAAAATTTCTCAAGAGGGTTTAAACCTTACTGAGGTGAAAAATTACATGTATTAGAGTCGCAACACTCCTTACAACTTGATATTTTGCGCATGCCCAAAGTTCTTCATCACTTTTGTATTATTTTGATTTTAAGCCGTACCATCGATGCCGCATTGTCGTACTATTGGCGCGAAATAAATCTGCGCATGCGCATTAAGAATTTAGTCATGAGTGTTCTGAGAAAATCTGTGCGATGTATCACCTCTCTTGGGTTGGCATTTGCTTGTTGCTAATTCGGTCCATCTAGTATCTTTGACCATATACCATGGACTATCACCAAAGTGAGGCAAAACAATAACAACATCGATAGATGCGCTCGCGCATGCGTAGCAATATATCGGGAATGAAAATGAAAACATATCGAAACTTTCAATGATAAGAATGTTAAATCAACATCAACAACTGATTTAATTTCATTAATATTACTTAATAAATGAAATTACATCAAAGAGAGCAAATTAATAATTATTTTAGTGAATCATGACTGTATTGAAGTATAATGATCGCACAATTATTTACTTGAAATAAGATAAATTGCAATCACCCGTTTCACCCATGTAACACGGATGAACACTTGATTGTAACCTTCTTTTCATAATGTTAGTTTTAAATTTAATATTCGAGATCCAAAAACTTTAAAATATCACAGCATTATTTTAATCATGATGAATAATAATACAATTTATGTCAAATTAAAAATTGCGACAAATCTTTTGAATCAACAGTGTTCCAAGTTGATAAGGAAACTGAAACTGCGCATGCGTCAGCACATCTACCTCATGTTGTTGTTGGATGCAATTTCTACCATTTAAATTAGCAGTCTATGGTATATGGTCGAAGTCTAGTATAGAGTCAAAGGTTTGAATACCCATCCCTTCTCTCCCTCCCTAAATCGGCTATGGTACATGGCTAATAAACAGCTTTCTACAGTGCTGAAGGATACATAAATAAATAAATGACAAAAAAACAAAAAATGAAAAATAGAAAAAATAGGTAACAAATAAATAAATAAATAAACAACCAAGCAAACAAACAAACAACCAATCAATCAAGAAAGCAAAAAATAACAGACAAACAAACAACTAAACAAACAAATAAACAAACAAAATAATAAACAAATAAACAAAAAAAATAAACAAACAAACAAACAAAATAACTACCTAATCAGCTCAGACGCTCCACGTACAGTTGAACTGTATAAACGCCTTGTCAGCAAGCGCCAGTTCAAGTTCTTCAATGAATCTGGTTTGCGAAATCAAACTTGTTCAAGAAGGATGAACCTTAAAGACAATGAACTTTCTGAGCTCATTATTGCTCTCGCATAAAGAAGAGCGAGAACTTCTTTAGAGCAGTATCTTAAGCAGCATATTTTTGTATAACACTAATTTTCATGTACGAGCCCTTTTTCACGAGTTATTGAGACAGAGCATTTCTTGGTAGGTTTCATCACCCTTAGGCAATTTTTTTTTTTCTTCAGGTTAAGGTATAACTTTTTACAGTTTGAAATAATTTCCACAATGATAGCTAAACTCGACCTACTTTGTCGAAAAATAGCACAGGTTTGGAAATTCGAACAGAGCTCTGGCACATCTTTAATAATAGAAACAGAACTACATTACACGTATTCGATAACGAGCGTATCATTCTGGGCGCGTTTCCAGCATCAAGAGTAATTTTTTTCGACTAGATTGGCATTTCATCAGTTGAGACTTATTTGCATTTTGTTTTCAAAGAAGTGTACTTTTGCAGAATATTTGGAAATTTTTGGCAGAAATAAAGCATCAATCTCAGAGTTATTGAAATTTATACTCGTAGACGAATTCGAATGTCTCGAATTTCATTACTCGTTTCGAAATAAATATCGATATATCGGTTGTGTATCAAATAACTGGATAATTTAGCGTATCGAAATTCGTTGGTACGCGATAAAATAGCCATCGTTATCTATAAACCTACAAGGTGTGTAATAATGAGAAAACCTCGTCATCTCTACCGCGATAAGTCGAAGCTATGTAGAGTCGACGGTGAACATAGCTGATTTAGGTCGAAGGAAGGAACCAGCTAGCCCAGCCAGCGAGAGACATGCGATTCAATATTCAATCTATACGCTGCATACAGTATACTTCGTGGAAAGGAATGCGTCATTTATAGAAAATTAACGCGTCACAGTATCCATTCGCTAATAAGGGGTTCCCAAAGAGCAAAAAGATCTTGACTCGTTGAAAAAATGCTCCATTGGAGACGTACGGATTTGAGGACATTTACATGCACGAGTACTTTACTACATTGTTTATATGTTTGTAAAAACAATATTATTCGCCATTATTTACTAACACGTACGATACATTAATGTTCGAATTAGTGTACGAGTGTTATTCATCGATTCTGAAAATTACACGCTTCGTTGGTAACGTCGAATTATTTATATGGTGAGTAGTGAGTACTTTAAATCAGACAGAAGCGTGTTTCCACTTCCAGCTCTTATTTATTCCTCGTGTTCTACGTTATGACGTGATTACTGAGAATAAATTAGAATAGGGAAAAATTCTATTTTCAATCGATCACGTGTTACGTAAATCTGACTAATTTAATTTTGCGAAAAATTTGGCGTTAAGAGATTTCCAAAACATCATCCACTTCAAGTCCTTATCTATTCGATGAAATGTAAATTTACCAGATTAATACCTTTAGGCATTTCTTTCAAAAGTTACGCTCGATTTAGAATCATAAAATGATAATTTTTTCTTTCACGCTTCACCAACCGAATCAACAGTACAAACGTAAAAACTATATCAATAAATAAAACAGAGGAAACGGAATCACCTAAAAGAAAAAAGATTAGAGGCGATAACAATTATTCGAGTATCATGGTACAATAAACAATTTACATTAAAATTATCTCTCTTTTTTGTGTAGTTGAGAATTATTTGACACGACGCGATTAGAAATAGAACTTTCAATGAGTAGGTATCGAAATTTCGAGGAACTTTCAATTTTGTTTACAATTTAAAAAACAAACATGGGTCATTGCTTTTCAAGTTATTTCACAATGATAAATGTAGAATCTTGGACAAAATATTTATACCATTGCGTCATCGCTGTCGTTGATTCACATTCTATTTGAAGAACCTGAATTCTCTATAATAAATCTATGTGAACTAAAAGCACCTGTTTTGGAAATCTACACAGGAAAAGTATCCGTTGTGAAGAGACACAAGAATGTTCAAAGATTTACAATTAAATGATTTGAATAAACTACCGCTTCCAGAATTTGACGCAGTACTGTCACAAATATCAAGCAACAAGAAATTGAAGTAATCATCCTAGTTCTTTCGAAATGAATACACTTTAATCGTCATAAAAGTTTACCTTTTCCGGTGGACAAATAATACAAACGAATCACGAGCTTGTGGATCGATGGAAAACACTATAAGTAATATGATCACAAATAGAATTACTTCAAACAATATACTGAAAGAACATCCTACCTTCGGAAAGCTCCAAATCCAATTCGGCCAACTTTTCTCGTACATCCTCTGGTAGTTTGGAAACATCAATTTTATAATCAGCCATTATCACCTGATATAGCGACTTCAACACCTATAAAAAATGGTGTAACTACACACCAGTAACTTAATCATTTTCACAATCACACATCGAAAACGTTTATTACGACTTCGCGAAAAAATTATATTCAATAAGACACATAAAGCAAGCTAATACGCGAAGAAAACAAATCGACAATTTCTACAAAAAATGTACGAAATAACTAACAACAATAATAGCGAAGAATCAACGTAAACCTAAGCGTATTGGCGTGCTTGAAAACACAGAAGAAATCAAAGAGAAATGGTAGACCATGACGTCACAGTTTTCATGTATTTAGTACTCAGTGTTACTACGAGATACATTATAATTTATTCTGTAACGCCAAAATAAATTTTAATTAAAGATTTTAAAGTGTTTTTTAAGAAAATTTAACAATCATTTTTTTTTTAAATGTTTATTTTTTTCAAATAATTGTTTTTAAAGCAAGGAAAGTTGATTTTTAGCCCTTTTTACAATTTTCTTTCTATTTTTGTATTACTTTTTAGGCAGAAAAAATGATTGCATTGAACATTATCAATAAAGAATTCCTTATCATTTTTCAAACACAAAACAAAAATTTTTTCAAAAAATTCATATTTCGCCTTTCATTTAGATTCCAACGTCTCCAAGTTGGTAATACACAAAATAAAATGAAACTGAAATGTTGTGTTTGATTTTTTAAATTCTTATTTTGTATAAAATGAAGTTTTCGAAGGGTGTAATCGAAATGAAGAACTTACGTCGGTACTTTATAAGCATCAGAAACTATGGTATTACTAGAAATCTTCGCCATGAAACATCATTTCGGGAGTGTACCTCTGATTTCGTTCGAAAATTCCAAGAAGCTCATATTGAAACTTCACCAATTCAGCGTGTGATATTGGGAGCCGGTTCTTCTTTGATGTCTCTAATTGATCCTACGCGGGCTGGTAATTTTCATGTTCATCGTGATTTTATGTATGAGTTTTTTCATTTTCAACAGCATCATTAGTTCTGTTTAGATATGATTGCCATCATGGGAGAAACGACAGGTTTGAAGGCGATTGAATATATGCACAAGCAAATGCTGAATGATGAAGAAGGATCGAAAATTCTCAAGTAAATCGAGCAATTTTTATCTCTAAACAAAAACAAAATACTCAATGTATGTTGTAATTCTTTCGATAAATGATTAAATTTGCTTTCAGGGAAAAACCAATAATTAATTCATCTACAGTTGACTTGGAAGAACTGAAAAAATTGCCAGAAAATACCTTGGGTAGAGCATATATTCGATTTTTAGAGCACAATGTAATAATACGTGATTACATAATTATAATAAATTCACAACCAAAGACTTGAGTTAATTTTTCCTTTCAGAAAGTTACTCCAGATTCAAGAGACATAGTTAAATTCATTGATGATGCGGAATTGGCTTACGTACTTCAACGATATAGGGAAGTTCATGATTTAGTTCATACCATTTTGGGCATGCCTACAAATATGCTAGGTAAGTGTACCTATTAATTAATGGTATTGTGGGGAATTTAATTAAGTTATCTCATTCTACTGTTTCGCATTTAGGCGAAGTGACAGTGAAATGGGTTGAAGCTTTTCAAACCAGACTTCCACTTTGTATTTTTGGTGGTCTTTTTGGAGCTGTACGATTAGCCCCTAAGTAAATAAAAAGCTTTTTATTTCATTGTATAAAGTGATTTTCCATTATTTAAATATCTCCTAGATATTAATTTACCTTTTCATTTTGCAGGCAAAGAATAAAATATGTCAATTACTATCTACCTTGGGCTGTGAAAACTGGCTTGAATAGTAAATTTTTCTTGAATGTTTATTTTGAGCAACGATGGGATCAGTCTTTAGAAAATTTATTGAAAGAATTGAATGTAGAGCCCCTAGTCGAACCTAAATGAAAATAATGTTATAATATGTATAGAAATGTTATATCGTGTTAAATAAATGTTTTGTTGAGAAATTTATTAATGATTATTATTTATTAGTAACATTTATTGTTAGCTTTCTGTAATGAAAAATGTCTAAAAAATTTCAGCTGATCAGTAATGTAAATGAAATTAGCTACGTAGACATGGATAGTGTGTTTTCTGGCAATGAATTTTCACTACAACTTATAAAAACACTCAAGTTTTGGCTGGAAATACTTTGAGTTTTTCAAAACGTGAAAATAAAAACTAAAAGTAAAGACTAGAAAACACATGATGCGTGATACATGCTCACCATCACATGCCATGACTGGATGACGCCTCATTTTGTTGTTTTGTTTCACATGTGTGATTGCTGATTTAGCTATCTCTCCAATAGTGTAAAGCAAAAAAAAAAAAGAACGAAAATTTAAACCGATTCGAGTTCGAGCTTCAAAACACGAAAACACAATACTTTTTATTTTTGGTTTCTTGAACTTCAGGTTTTCAATTTTGTGAATTAGTTTTATTGTGTTACTTCTATAATTTGTTCCGTTTTCAACGAAATCAATCTAGTTGAACTTGTGTATGAAAAGTCACCCAAGATGGAGCCCATCGATGATGCTTGGAAATTGAAAATACCAGAATTCAAACCCGAAGACAACCCTCATTCGCTCATGGAAGAAAGCTCATTTTCTCTTTTATTTCCTAAATATCGCGAAAAATATCTTCGGGAATGCTGGCCACTTGTTCAAAATGCTCTAGACGCTCACTTCATAAAGGCAGAACTTGACGTTATCAAAGGTAGTATGACAGTGAAAACCACTAGAAAAACATGGGATCCTTATATTATACTCAAAGCTCGAGATATGATCCAGCTGCTTGCTCGCAGTGTACCATTTGAACACGCTTGTAAAGTTCTACAAGATGAGATTTCAGCCGATGTCATAAAAATAGGCACATTAGTGAGAAATAAAGAAAAGTTCATTAAAAGACGACAACGAATAATTGGACCGAATGGATCTACGTTGAAATGTATCGAATTATTGACCAATTGTTACGTATTAGTGCAAGGACAGACTGTGGCTGCCGTAGGACCTCATAAAGGTTTAGTACAGGTAATGTGTTCCTTTAAGTGAAGTATTAGTTTAATATAATCTAATTCGAATTATAATGTTCATGCTTCATTGCTTTCAGGTCCGAAGAATCGTAACAGATACTATGAAGAATATTCATCCTATATATAATATCAAAGCTTTAATGATTAAGCGTGAATTAGAAAAAGATCCGAAACTAAAGAACGAAAATTGGGATAGATTTTTACCTAAATTTACTCCTAAGAATGTACCACGTAAGAAACCTAAAATTAAGAAAGCCAAGAAACCATATAATCCGTTCCCACCTCCACAGCCTGAGAGTAAAATTGATAAAATGTTGGAAAGTGGTGAATATAAATTATTACAAATGAATAAAGATAAGAATAAGAATGTAAAGAAGAAAAAAAATAAACAATCGTAATTTAATTTGTTTTTTTTAGTGGACTTTACTTTTTAAGTGAGTACGCTATGGCGTTCACTTGTTTTTTTTTTTGCGTTTGTCATGCAATAACTCAAGTAAAATTAGACAGATCGATTTGCAATTTTGAGGCATGGTACATTGCGTAGGCCTGATTAGTTTTTGGAGTCGACCGAATATGAGGAGGTGTGAGTTGAGGTTTTTGCGTTCTCCCACAATAACTCGAGTAAAATTTGAAAGATCGAATCGAAATTTACGAATGAGAAGAGTAAATGAATGAGGTTTCATAGCTGATTGATTTTTGGAAGTCGATCAAACACGAGGTAGCGTAATGATGTGTGAGTTGATTGTTTTCTCAATTTTCTATTTGTAATAGAAAAACAATCAAAGTTGCACAAAGTTGAGAACTTCTAATAGTTCAATGAGTATTGAGAGTGAAAAAATGTAACAAGACGAGACATCAACTTTCGGAAGATTAAAATTTGATTAAACACGTCAAATTGATTCAAACCTTCGAAGTATACAAACTTTAGAGGATAAGTAGAGTAGATAGATTTTCAGGGATGGTTAGTTTTCACACCTGAGGAAATGTAATGTCACGTTTTTTTTTTTTTAAACTTGACAAATTGACTCGAAATTTTGAAGAGAGGTAAATTGAGTAGATCTACAGAGTTGATTAGTTTTTGAAGTCGATCGGACATGAGATAACGTGATGTCACATAATTGTCATAATTTAAAATATAAACAAGGGAATTTTGAAAATGAGGAGAATTGAATGTTATCCTTGAATTCCTGTTGACTGCAAGGAAATGTAATTTAAAATGAGGTCATGAATTTTTCTTAGAGTACATAAATACCTTAAATCTTAATTGATAGACTCGAAATTTTGTGGGTAAATAGGGTAGATAGACCTTCAGAAATGATTAAGTTTCACGTTACGAAAAGATATATTACGTGAGGTCACGTTCTGTGTGATAAACTTAATGAAATAAATTCAAGATAGGTGGAATCTGTAAAACTTTGAATTTTGAAAAATTTATTCCTATAAAAAAATTATTTACTTGAATAATTATTTTCTAAATGATAGAAGTAGGTGAAGTCCCTAGTTGGTTTTAAACAATCTCGATACAGAAATTTACAGTGATCATTAGAACAAGTAACAACTTCTACGAATACAAATATACAAAATACAGAATTATACAAAATTATTAACAAAAAAAAAAAACTGCGATATAAAATAAAATTTAAAAAACTTCGTAAACTGTACACAAAAAGTAACATTCAATTCGAGCTTTCAGAATTTTGAATTCTCTGTTTCGTTGCTCGTTTATGCTGTGACTGTTTTTTATTTCTTTTCCCATGTTTTCCTTGATTTTGCGAACGAAAAGTCACACACTGCGTAACAGAATATAAATAAAATAACAACTTACATAATACAGCGAAACAATAAAATCGAACTACCTTTTCGTCCAAATAATTCATCAATTCGCTCATGCTGCATTTAGCTCCGTATTCTTTAAGTCGAGTTTTCAACGACTCCAGCCAAATCGGTTCATAAAGTAAAATCTGCTGATGCAGCGATTCGTTCTCACGAAGTAAATTTCTAAATGCTGTATCCAAACTGACTTTATTTTTTGAACCAGTATTGTCTTGGCTATAAATTTCATCTTCTTCCACGTAAGTTTCTTCTAATAAATCGACTCCCGATGTATCGGAATTACTGCGACTTAATAAATAATTAAATGGAGCTGTAATTCGAATGCATATCGAGCGTTTTGAAAATCCTGTTACCTCGAATCGTTGAAATCAGCACTTCGATTTGATTTCTTGTTAGCATCGATGGAATTAACTGGTTTGGTAGTGCTTTTATTTTGAATTGAAGTCTGAACCTCGTCTTCAAAAGGATGTAATTGATCGTAAATGTAACGAAGCATCAATTTAGCTTTGTTTCGACTTAATCCAGGTTTCAGGCCATATTTTTCCAATTCTTTCTAAAATTACAAAATAAACTGAGAAACATTCAGAGCAAATGTAGACATTTTACGTAGGTACTTGATTAAAAAAGATGAGAGGGCGCTGAGACCTCAATTTGGTGAAGTAAGGAGTGATGTTTTAGTAAAAATGGTAAAATATGCATACTCCATTTGATAGTCTAATTATACTGCCTAATTAAATGAGTTATGGTAAACTCTTCCTAAAGGGTATTTTTCAAGATGCCATAACTTCACACGTACGGGTTGTACCAAAAAAATCATATGAAAATGGGAAGTAAATCTGAAGTAGAACAAAATTGCATCGAACTATTTTGATCCAAATAAAAATGACAGAACAAATAAAATGAGAAAAACGATTTTTGAGAGAGTTTTCAGATAGGTTGTCCACAGATTCACTGCTTAGATAACCATATAAAAAACCGCTGTTGAGATTCAATAGGCTAATTATCACATTTTCAACGTAAAAACCAAATATTTACCTTTAGATCTTCGCTTTTCATGTTACTGTAATCAGCGATAGGAGTAACGATGTTTTGAACTCGTTTATTTATAGGCGTTATACTCGTTTCAGATTTACTACGACGCTGGAATTTCCGTACACTTTCAGGAGTCGAATAAAGGGGTTTCTGAGAAGCAGCTGTTTTAGCTTCAGTTTCTATTTTATTAAGAATATCTTCGTCTATAGAAAAGGAATCAAATAAACAATCTCCGGTAGCTTTATTCGTCGCCGATTTCCTTAAACTAGGTCTCTTAGGAGTTGTTTCAACAATTGGAGAACTAATAGGAACGGCACGTGATATAGGAGAATATCCGATGTCGTACATATTATTGAAATCCTCAAATGCTTCCCAATCGTCATTGATGCAAGGAATTTCTTCCTTATATTTGGAAGTAGATGGTAAAGGATCGATTGTGGTAGTGAATGAAATATTTTTTTCGCTATTCTCTTTCGATGTTGATTCGTCGGAATCGCTAACTTCATAGACATCGGTGATAGGTACAGGGCTGCGTTTACTTTGCAGAGAATTTCCATCAAATGAGTTATCGTTATCAAATATTCGAGATTTCTTCCTCGTGCTTTTTTCCAACGGCGACAATGATTTACGTTTTTCTACATTTTTAGTGACACTACATTCCTGAACTGCTTGCTGTATTTGGGTGAAAGGTAGAGGAATATCTTCATCTTCAGTTTCTTCTTCAGGTTTTGCCGGTGATGATACTGGACTACAGAGTTTTGAAAGAACGTCTTCGATCATGGTGGACTTTTCAAAAATACTGTCGTTAGAAACATTATTTTTCTCACAGACATTACGTTCGAAGTCGTCTTCAGAAAATATTTCGGGAGATCGGGGATTTTGCGTAGGCATATTTTCTAACAATATTTGTAAATTCTTCTCGCCTTCTGTCATTTGTATTTGATCATTATGAAGGCGATTTTCACTGACATCGAATTGTTTCACATTCATCTCAGCCGCATATGATTGAGCATCAGATTTAAGAGCAAGAAAAAGAGACTGACATTCCGACACGGTATCACGATTTGGTGACCTTTCATCGTTAGGAATAAATAAGCGCGCCTCTTCCGAGTCATCTACGGCATCAACAACCTCCCTATATCCATAACGATCGCTCAAATCTCTTAAATCTTTTTTATCTGCGTCTGCCAACGAATTAAGAGGTGGAATGGTGCCTGTGTATATGTACTCTAACAATACCATGACAGCTTCGTAACTATATTCCATCCACATAAGCATTTGTTTACTTTTACCATTTTCCGTTTCTTCAATAGTTTCTGTCAGAATCGATCGACATCTAGCATAAAATACTAATTTATGAGCGAAAATAGGAACTTCGTTTTTGGCGTATATCGTTAAATCACTAAAAATATCTTTATTCAACATGTATTTCCAATCTTGACGGAATTTCGAATCGATATTGGTGGAAGGACGAGGGTTTTTGGGTAATTTTTTTGCCAAGTTCAAAGCCACAGATGGCTTTCTAGAAAGAGATGGCGGTGAGCTAACTGGATGGAAACTTTCAGAGGTAGATGGTTTACTCTGGAAACAAAATTAACCATAAGTAAAATTACTTTTGTTCTCATATTACATTGTACTTGATATATTAATACAATTGTGTACCGGACTAGGAGATCGACATGGTATCTGAGATAAATGGCGTAATTTGGCGCCAACAGGAACTTTACAAGGTGAAATAAAAGTCGATAAATTTTTCACATAATATTCTTCACTTACATCTTCCTCCTGATACGATTTCTTCCATAGTGTTGCATTCTAAAAAGAAAATAAAATCGAATTTAAATTACGAATAATACAGATTTAAATTCACAAGTATGAAATGAAACTCACTTCATCTCTGTGTTTATTCAAATATCTTGATTTGAAAGTCGAAGACTCAGGAATATCTTCAACTTTAGGAGGACAATTTTGATCATTGTCATCTATTAATAATATGGCAACTTTTTCCGTAATAATCCGCTCTCGTTCTTCTTGAGTTCTAGTGAAAAGAGCAGTGTTCCGGTTTTGTTTTGTCCTTCTGTTCACTTTAAAAGAAAGAATTATAATAATTAAATTCGTCAATTCTTCATCAATGGTTCACAAAAATGCTTACATTCTTATTTTTACGTTATTATTGTTGATAGAAATGAATTCAAAAAACTGAAATATTTTATATAATTTCACTAGAATTAAGAAATAGCATATAAATGTCAAATTGAAAATAAAAATAAAATATAGTTCGGTGTCGATGAAGATATAACCTTTGATTAGGTAAAAAAAATGTTTCAAATGACATCAAAGACCTATAAAATATGAAGAGAAAAATTTATTAACAATAACTCATTACAGCTGAATTCTTAAGGAAAATTAGTCATTACATCCCAATTGATTTGAAAAGAATTGGTTGGAGAGGTAAGAGAATCTTGTAATCTTTGCATTTCAGTTCATTTTCGATCATATGGTCAATGTTGAACTTTACCTCATACACCCTATTTTTCTCCTATCCCGCCTCGTAGAGAAAAGGAGTGAGGCGAAAATCGCTCAAAATTTGGTCAAAGGTTGTTCTAGTAAAAATTTGAAGGTATTTCTCTCCAGGTTTTCGATTTGAGTCAAAATAGTGGTTTAATGAAGCTCTGAGGAAGGTAGGACGAATCCCTAAAACACCAACGTATGCAAATTTCAACTTCCAGATTTCTAAATTTTTTATTATCTCCTCACCAAATCCATCTTGGAAGTCAAACTTTTTGTTGGGTTAATTATGGATCATAATATGATCCCTTGAATGTGGATCAAAATGGATCCAAATGACAGATGGTCAACATTTGAGAAAAGCTTGAGGACCCTCAACACGCTAAAATTTGATAAATATAGACTTATATATGATTATTAAGGTTCTGAAATAAACTACACCACAAATCCACTCTCAATGATGATATCGGAAGCGAAAAAAAGATTTTCGGTCCTCAATACGACTCTTTAGGTGGAAATAAATTCAAAATGGTAGATGAATCAATATTTGAAGAATATTTGAGCAACCTTAAATAGCTTACATTTAATGAGTATATACTTATATGGTTCGTGGGGGCAAGAAGTATAACAACATAATTATCCTAAATTCAATTTTTCAGGCAATTTTAGAGAAGATAGGTAGGGGCTTCCAGCCTCACTACAGGATACAGCTGTAAAGAGATTAACAATATTATTTGCAAGTCTGAACATGCCTCAATAAAAAATTCAGCTCTAGCAATGTGGCATGACTGCTTGCTATTTTTTCCTATACTATATTTTATAATTTTTATCCTTTTTTTAAAAATTGAAACATTAATATGTCATGGAAGGACCTTAAAAAATTTCAAAATTTCTTATCCAAATCTACTTTAGTAGGTAATGTCAGAGGGAATATACGAAGTCGTTTTTAGCCTCGATATTTGGCATAGGTACGAAGACATTATCAACATTATCTGCAAAATTTGAAAATATTTACTATAAAAACTCAGATTTAGTAATGTGGCACGGCTGCTTAATGTTTTATGGTTCTTTTTAATATTTTCATACTTAAAAATTATTAGGCACCTCTAGAATTCGTAGCTTCAACAGGTTTATTGCTAGCAAATCCATAATCTTCCAAGTTTTTGAATTGCGTAAATGTTTCTGGTTCGATACCAGCTTCAATAAGGGTTTCTTTTTCTTGAATTTTATTCATAATCTCGGATTCTCGTAAAGATGTGGAAAGAGCAATCGCTAATTCCAAATTCGAATCCATAGTAGCCTAAAAAATCATACAGAAAGTACATGTACCGCACTATTTAGTTCGCAAGACCAAAATGAAAATGGGAAATCTTACTTACATTTCGCGGATATGATTTTTTTTGCGGTTTTTCTTTAGGAGCAGCTGGCAACCCTAAGGCTACTCTTTCTGTCGTTTGTTTCAGTTGCAATTCTAGCGCTTTCTTGAGTTGTTCAGTAGAAATTTTATTTTTATACGCGCAATTTTTTAAATGAGTGATATATAAATCTGTATCCTCGAAATTATTTTTTTTGAAACAAACCGGACAGCAATGTGATAACTTTTCGCGAAGAATATCAGCAAAATCTATATTGTAGTTGTTTGATTTATTAATTTGAGAATCATCGGTTGGCGAACGTTTATTGGTAATCTTAGAATCGGCGAATAGCTCTTCTGCGTCATCGTCTGATTTAGTGGAGCCACCATCGCAACTATTATTTTCACGTTTGCTTTTTAAACCTGCGTATAGTTCGTTGATAGTTTCATCCAAATGGTTATTAGTAGGTTGTATTAAATCATTAGAATTCTGAGAAAAACCCACTTTTTTCGTTGCATTAGCTGAAAAAATTAACGAGTCAGGAAAAATACGAAATTCGTGGGAAAAAAATAGCGTAATTTTTATACCTCCGGAGGTTTTAAACACTTCGAAGCTTTCATTCTGAGTTTCACTGATGTTAAGGGTGTTATTGGAAACGGTATCTTTTTTTTGTAGCATTTCTTTTACAGTGACGACTTTCTGACATGGTTCACTTTTATTTTTGAATGTCCTACAAAGAAACACCGTGAAATAAATTAAAATCATTTTTCTCTATTTATTGTATTCTAAGTTTAAGTGGACATAATTAAAAATACCTTTTACAATTGATATTCATTTTATCGCACTAAATGAGTAGACTATTCACAAGAGATAATAACACAAACTTTATTGTTCATGTTAGTAACATAATTAAAATTTGTGAAATAAGAGACTAATTCGTATTATTCAGTCGCCAAGATCCGATTCCAAAGGTGATTCCGCGGTATGAAGCTTACTCAAGTTTTCTTCAATATTCATCTCATATTGAACAGACCCTCTAGCTCTCATATGGGGTATAGAGCTTCGGAATTCCGCTTTCTTATCTTTCGCGTAGGTTGTTTCGTCGTACCAACCAACAGCAAATTTTCTCTCAATTTCCTCTCTTTTAAAATGCCTGTAAGAAGAAATTTTCAATTCGATGCAGAGCTGAGAAGAAACAAGTATAATAAAGTAACTGTAAAGGATATACGTACACTGAGATGCAATGAGCTACGAAACCAACTCCCACAATACTAAGGGCGAGTCTATGTCGAAATTTCAAAAATGGGGTACCACGCGCACGTCGAGGTTTAATCACTGGTTCGTCTTCCATTGACAAGATAGAAATATTGAAAAAATATCACTTTTTCTTCATTTACCACAGATAAGATAAAACATTGCAATCCTCAAGTTTCTATTCCGAAATAATCATTATTTAATATTTATACTTCGGAAATGTAGTGTGAATACAGGTACTCTAACTTATTCAAAAATCAGAGCTTATTTTATTAAAATGCACGTTACGACTTCGAAAAATCAAAATAATTATTCTTATCACCTTATCACTAATTTCATTTGAAAGATGAAACGAAATTACAAAAGGTATACTATAGGTGGTGTTGTTGATGTACTTGAAAAGTTATTACGGTAGCGATTGGCTGCGATTGGTTAATTTTCAATTGTCATCTTCAAGTCCATTTTACCAAGCCAAAAAAGTATTTGAAAATTGATTACTGCTCATTACTGCTACAATTTTTTTGTAATTTTTGTTTTGATGAATGTTGAAATCTGAAGATGATGGTAAAGTGAGAAATTGACATCGCGAATTTATAATTAATAGAGAAAGGAATAAATTTTATATAAGCCAAATATTGAGGCAATATTAAGGCACAAAGCCAATTTTTTTTACTGTTTTTCCTTCATTCTTTTTTTATTATTTGGTTTTACATTATCTCTACTTCCAATATATCATGTCCGCCGGTACTGATTTTGTTGCTATGTTAATGGAGATGGGATTTAGCAAAGAGAAAGCGTAAGTATGATGTAAATATCTTCTCACCTTCGTCTCATCGTTACCTAACGTTGATTTAATTTTTGCAGTGAAAGAGGTCTATCAATGACTGGGAACAAAGGAGTAGAAGCTGCTATGGAATGGTACGCATTTTTTTTCAACTTTTTTTGATTGTATGTTGAAATATAGCATTAATATTTTCCTCAAGGATCTTCTCTCATCCCGAAGAGTTTGAGCCAGGTACTTCCAAAAATGAATTGGAAGCAGGTTCGTCGGGTACCACGAATGCCAATAATGCTGATAAAGAAAGTGAAGCTAAATCTATAAGATGTGATGAGTAAGAATATTTTCCACTGAATCGCTATTATCTTATGAAGAGCTGTTTTAATATTATGTGTTTGCAGTTGTAACAAACTGTTCAAAACTCAATTAGAGGTTGAGTATCATGCCACTAAATCCGGCCATGGTAATTTTTCCGAATCTACTGAAGAGAAAAAACCTCTCACCGAAGAAGAAAGACAAGAACAGCTTAGAAAAATTGAAGAAAAATTGAAACAGAAACGTAAAGAAAAAGAAGAGAAGGAAAAACAAGAAGCCTTGGAAAAAGAAAAACGAAGAATACAATCGGGTAAAGAAATGACAGAAGCTAAAAAGAAGTAAGTTTCCGTTCTTCAAAACTGCTAATTCTGATGATTTACATTTTGTATTCCTAACTATCATAGCAATAAATTGTATAGTATGCGTATAATTTATTTTTTCATCCATGGATTTAATCTATTTAAAATTCAACAGAATGGAAGAGTTGGAAATGAAGAAGATATTAGAACAAAGAAAGCGGGAAAAAGAAGAAGATAAACAAGCGCGATTGAAAGTAAAACAACTCATTGAGGCGGATAGACTAGCTCGTAAAGGAATATCACCCGATAGTATTCAGAAAGTAGAAACTGCTCCTGCCACTAAAACACCTGTAGTAACTGCGCCTCCAAAAGATTACGCACAGACTAGAATTCAGGTATTTTAAATAGCAACGAAAGCCCCCATTTAGTCGAACTTAGTATTTTGTAATTATACATTCGGGATTCTTTTAGATAAGACTAACTAATGGAGCTACCCTTACCGAAACATTCAACGTAAAGGAACAGCTTGCTGCCGTTAGATTATACGTGGAAATGAAAAGAACTGATGATAATGGACCATTTTCTTTGATGACCAATTTTCCAAAAAAAGTATTTACGGAGGAAGAATATGGAAAAAGACTAGAAGATTTAAGTAATGCTCTTTTGTACTTTCTACATGAGTTTAAAAATTGTTTCTTAAATTAGCATGTTTTTTTTTCAGATCTTGTACCAAGTGCTGTTCTAATAGTCACAAAAAGTAAAGCTGCATAAATTTAATGTCGTCGAGTTCATGTTACTAGAAAATTCGAGAATAAACTACGATCTTTTTACATTCTACTTTTTATGATAATGTGAAGTTTTCAATATTGTAAATTTGTAATTTTTTAAAACGTTCATATTTCTTGCTTTTGTTAAGTTACCGTTAAAATGAAAATGAAATATATGTAACTACTTATGTGTCATGTTTTCAGCGATAAATATGAAACTTGAATTATGTTGATCTTATTTATGCATTCGTTTCTATAATGTGTAGGATGATGAAATCTTTGAGTTTGAGTAATGAAATATGAATAAAGTTCTTTAATCAGCAATCTTCAATCTTGTACTTGTTTAATTCTTGCGTTCAAGTAACCTATGTTTTCGTTTATGAAATCTCGCAATATTATTTTGCTAATAGTTAGTATAGATGCATTAGGTATATGAACTGAACTTTATAATGTTTTCAATGATCTTATGGAAGTTTTTAAAATCGTTTCATTGCTTTCATTGGTCTGAAATTTCGCAATTGTTAAGAGGTAGTCCTACTTGAATTTTATTACAGATGGGAAAAGAAACAAATCGAAAAAAAAAACAATTTATTTTTGAATAAACATTAGGAAATAAAAAATGAAATTTATGCAGAAAGGAAATAAAAGCTAAATTATTTTACTACGACTCTAATTTTTTGTAGTAAAAATATCAAATATTTCCAATACGAAATAAGTCGCTCGTCGCTCAGTAAGGGTTTATCAAAAAAATATCATTTTGGAGTGATGAAGAAATCTTTATAAGCTCTGAAGTGATTGTCAAAAAAAAAATAACACATTAGGAATCACCGACTAGCAACACTTGTAATGAGAAATCCGAAAACATTATTTTGATGTTCTGGAATCTTCAAAATTTCGAAAATTTACCATTAATATCCATCCGAAACAAAGTTCATCTCATATTCTTTTACACTACCCTCTCTTCACAATGGGACCCACTACTCTCACCCTCATTTCGAGCTGTTGATCACAGGCATCACAGCTTTGAGTACATTTATTAACAAAAATAAGAACGCATCTAGAAACGTACTTCCTTGCTTTCATAAAATTTTATACATTTCACTGTTTTAATTATGTTTCTCACACTTTGTTATTATATAAATAATTATTAAGTTAGCCTCTGAAGATTATTTAAGGAAGCATAAAGCCTCTTCCCCACGGCTCCAGTGTACTGTCTTATAAGCATATTTCTGAAAAGCCTGATAGAAGAAGAAGCAATGTTCTTAATGACAATCATATTTTTGAGCTCCAAACGATTCCAAACCATACACCAAACTGGCCAGCTATACTACAGCGAACTATCCGCTTTCATGTTATCACATATCATATTTTTGTTATCAGCTTATCAAGCTCCTAAGTAGACATACCAAAACAATCAAATTATTAACATTAAATACATATACCAGATTAACTTATAGCATTATTAGATAATATATTTACTTCGGGACAACGATTGAGCCTTGCGTCTTGTAAGTGTTTTTTCAGTTACTCTACCTTTTCCAACTTCAGCTAATCTTTTGCATCCTTTAGTTCCATTAGGTTTTCTTTGAGCGATTGATATAGGTTGAACCCGAATGGTTCCATGTTTTGAATTCTTCTTTTGAGAGGCATAAGACGCGCTTAAGAAAGTTTCAAGCTGTCCTTCTGTTGTTATTTCGCGTAGTCGAATAATGAAGCTTTCTAAACTTTTCACGCTGGCACTGGAACCTAAGGTCTTAATCTTTTCATGCAGTATGTCGCAAGCTGTGGCTGTTAAATTAATCAAATCTGATGAATCCTTAGCCATCTCCATTGATTCATTTTCATTTCCTGGCTGCTCCATGGCGCAAATAACTATATATTCTGATTCAGTACATTCTTCCAGTTCCTTAGATATTCTCGCTGTTTCTTGGGATTTCTTCTTTTGGGCATTATTTTGTAAACATCGCAAACTCTGTGCTGGCTTAATAGCATGGGAATGATTTTTCGAAATTGTAATTATTGCCCATAGACCTTCCTGAAATTATGAATAATACTCCATAGAAACTATACGAACAGTCAAGATAAATACATCTACACTAGATCTATAACCAAAAGACAGCGGCAAAAACAATAAAATTTTCTTATAGAACACAGTACCTTCATATACTCATCTTTACGTAATGTATTAACGGTACACAATTTAATTTTAATGTGAATCGTCGCTGTGCAATCGGCATTTTTTGAAACCGTGCGTTTAATTTCACTTCTAGGGACTTTATGAAAGCTACTATGTTGGCATACATAACTTTTCCTGCAATGAATTACAGACAATTAAAGAAAGCAAGGTTCTCTAATATCTACACTATTATAATGAATTCTATTTATAAAAAACATTATTGAAATCATATAAATACATAACTATTATAAGTATGGTTTACTTTTTTTTAAATGAAAAAATTTAAAGAAGGGGTAAAATAGACCTACATGCACATCATTTGTTTTCCTTTTGGTACTGAATCACGGCAATTCCATTTGATGTTATTTAAAACACCGAATTGCTGTACCCAATCATTGATATGTGCCATGCACTGTAAATTACTTCGAACAGTAATTTTACGATCATTTTCGCTACAAATAATGTTTTTAAAACCCACGGGGAAAATCATTTTCGAATTTAAAGAAACAAAAAATAATTATATTAAAATTAAATGAAGATAAACTTTCTGATAAAAAATGTCAACAATAAACGCAGGGCGCTTAGCAGACAGCGTAGCGCGGCCAGCGAAACCTTAGATGATGTAGGTTTTATAGCTTAGCTGGTCAGCTTGGCTTTAGTGTGGATTTGGAAGGGGAAGGGCTAAATTCTGAAAATATAATCTCTTTGTACTAGAAAATGAAAAAAAAGCTTTATCAATAAAAAAAAAAAATAGAAATTCACCAAAAATAATTTGCATGAAATTCCTAAGAAACGAAGATGAAAATTGAAAATAATAATAAATGAAAATTTAAATAAACAAGAGTGTGCCCTGTCGCGAAACTACAGTTTCGCGTGAATCTTTGTTTTAGAGAGCTTTCTGTTTCGCCGATTGCATATTCAAGAGTGCCTTAATCCGACCAATCATATTTGTTGATTTACCCATTTATCTTACCTATTGTTAACATTTGGGGCCCTGTATTGAAGCATCCTTAAATATGCAAGCTACAAAACAGAAAGCTCCCTTTTAGAGTCTATTCTAAGGATTTTTTGCAGATGCGCAAAGCACTGTAAAAATCTCAAAATTTATATATGTACGGATGTACCGGTACCCTGACCCCTCATCAAAATTTATGGTATGAAGCTATGTATTGAAAATGGTAGCATTTTAGTTTGTAACGAACTTTAGGGCGGAGCTGCACCTTGAAATAGGCCCTGCTTTCTTTGAAATTAATTTCTATATACTCTTTGATAACAATGACTGGTCTCAATCTTGTTCTAAATTTGGAGGATAGGTGGAGGGAATGGAACTTAAGATCCCTATTGTTTCTGAAATCAATCTCTTTACTGAATGACTGAAAGTTGCTCTCAGATGTTAAAGATTTTTTAGTTTTTTGCTAATGTTTCATGAATGGAGCATTGTTAAAGTGATAATGAACAATCAATACTCATACATTTTCCATAAAAACTCATAGAAAAGGGAGCATCCAATATTAAACTTCTTAAATTTATCAAGGTTGGCAAGTTTAAGTTTACCTTTTATTTCTTACTTTTTAAACAAATTTTTACATTAAATTGAAAATTACTATTTTTTTTTATTTGTCATTTTTTTTCATTTTTTATTTTTTTCATTTTTTAATTACTTTAAAAGCAGTTTAAAAACTTCTCTCAGCCTATTCTTCAACATCCCTATTCCCTATTCCAGCGTTCCAGTTCACCCGACAATGGCGCAAAATGAAACTGATGATAAAACGATTTTGTGCCTACGTAATAACATTGATATGAAAATGCCTCAACTTTCACTGCGCTTTTTATGCAGTCCAATTTTTGAATTTGAAAGTTTTTTTTTAAAAAAGCTCATAGGTTTTCAAACTTTTTAATAACAACGGCACCCTCTGGAAGCCATTAGCTTTCTATATTGATATCGTTCAATGCGAAACGTCTCTTCTGTCAAATGCTAGAGGGAGACATCCGTCCTATTAATATAGAGATATCCACTCATGAGTTCATGACTCATAAATATCACGTCATCACGTCTAATTGGAACTCGCAAGCACTCACCAGTCACGTATATGAAATGTTTTCAAAATACGCATCCTATCAGATAAGTTTGTTTTCTTCGTGCCCGTACTGCTCGCTCGTGCACAATAGAGAAGACAGAACGCAGGAAATCTCAATGCGTTTGTGCAATTTGAACGTGTACTGTGTGTGTATCATGTGATCTTGATTGAAACTCTAAGGTGTGCTCGTCTTTAACCGGAATCCGTCGACAATGAGTTGTTAACGAAATGAATCCCACGAAGATGTGATTGCATCATCTTCCACACCTGAACGGTCTACCTTTAATATTCAATATCACATTCGAAACATCATCATGGAAAACAATCAAGAAATAATTAACATCTCCAATCAGTTGGCGCAGGCTGTCGAGACAGCTTTAAATCCTGAAATCCCTCAAGACAAACGCCATCAGGCGTACAACGCTTGCGAAGAATTCAAAGAAAAATCTCCATTATGCATCCAATGTTCGGTGTACCTTTCTTTACATGGTTCCGATCTAGTACGTCATTTCGGTCTCCAGTTGATGGAATACTGCGTCAAATATAAATGGTACGATATCGATCAATCGCAGAAAATATCTATCAAAGATGTCACCATGTCTCTACTACAGTCATGCGAAGGCGATTTCGCTCACCATATTCATCTGCGAGACGCCTTATCTAGAGTCATCGTGGAAATGATGAAACGCGAATGGCCCCAACACTGGCCTGATTTATTACCAGACTTATATGCTATTGCCGCTAAAGGTCATATACAAGCTGAAACCGTGTTGCTTATATTTTTACGATTTATCGAAGATGTAGTTGTATTGCAGACTTTAGAATATGCTCAACGTAGAAAAGATTTGTATCAACATTTAATGTTACAGTTGGAAAACGTGTTTACATTTTTACTCAACTTAATGGCACAGCATTATAAGTTAAATGTTCCTCAGAGCGTCAGAGTTATTAATCTGTCGTTAAAATTAGTCAGCGAAATTGTAGAGTTCGCGTTTATAAATCGAATAGTGGCCGAAGAAACTCGCCTGTTACCGGTGTTATGCGGTTTCTTAGCTGACGAGAATTTTCAGCTGGAGACAGCCGAGTGTTTGAATCGTATTGCCAATAAGAAGGGTAAATACGAGGATAAAAAAATCGTATGTAAATTATTACTTAGTTCTACGTTAATCGACGATATATCGAGGATTAATTTATTATTGCAAAACGGTACGTTGAACGAACGTAGTTATTTATTCGTGAAAAAAGTCTCCGAGTTGTTATGCTCGTTGTGTAATTTATTATGCAACGTTATTAAAAACGATAACGATAGTATGTACGAATACGTTAGTGTAGACAGGACGATCTTATTTTTCGAGATTTTAACCACCTTGTGTAATCATTCTTCCCTGATGGTCGCCTTCCATATAAACTGCGGCTGGACTATGCTTTTCAAACACGGAATTATCAACAAAGACTCCAATTTACTCAACTACGTGCCCAAGTGGGTGGCAAATGTGACTCCAAAACTGATGCGAATACCGTTCAACCCTGAGAACGCTGCTCCCATGTTGCAAGAATGTTATAAATACGTGATTTTCGATTTCGACTCGGAAGAATCATTCGCTACGTTTTTCTATCGTTTTAGAGTCGAGTTACTCGAAGCGTTTCGTCATTTAACCGCTATCGCCCCTTTGGTTACGTTTTCCTGCATCGAACAGTGGCTAGTGTCTCGTGTGCAAAAAACTTCTATGAATACCAACGTCCATCATTCGATCAATTCGATCGACTATCTCGAATGGGAGGCGATCGTTACGTTGGTAGAAACGACTGTCGGTCATCTGCCTAAAAACGCCAATATTCCGTTGGAAAGGAGTTTGCAAATTTTAGATTTATGTTTGAATTTGAAACCTCAGGATCCGGATATTCTGTCGTTTGTATTGTCTTGTGTGTCGACTTTTGTATATTTCGTGAACATGGCTCCTCCGCAGGTACAGGCTTCCTATATACCTCGTCTGCTGGATAAGGTGTTCTCCAGCTTGGTATTCGAGATACCTGGTCAAACCAAAATGACTCGGTCTAAAAACGTGCGCAGTTTGAGGCGACACGCTGCTTGCATGTTGGTAAAATTGGGTCAGAAATATCCGCTCTTATTTTTACCCTTTTTCGACCACATTAAAAAGGTATTCGGCGAATTAAAACGCGATACAAATCAGTTATTCAAAATCGAAGTAGTACTATTCCTCGAAGCCATGTTATCCATCAATAACGCCTTCTGTGATTACCAACGCCAAAGCCAATTCATCGGCGAAGTGTTCGCCGAAGTGAAAGACTACTGGAATAAATTATCGCAGGATGTATTCAACGACTACTCGAAATTCTGCACCTTCGTAGGACTCCATAAAGCACCCTCGGACGACGAAGACTTACATTTTAAAAATCGCGGCGAACTGATATACTGCGTCGACATCATCGTCGCCCTGGTGAAACGCTCTTCGTGGCCCGAATCCAAAGATGTAGCCGCCAAAGGAGGATTCCTAATAGGCTACGAAGGCGACCAAGCCATATTCAAGAATCCAGCCACACCCCACTTACTGGAAGCTCTCCCCGGTGTGTTCTCCTTGATAAAAATATTCCACTGCATGTGGACAGCCGAAGGCAAATCTAAAATCCATTCCGCCTACGAAAAAGTCCACGATCTATCGGAATTAGAATTGAAAATCTTATTCGGAGCTCATATCAGTCAAAAACAACACCAAGAGTTCAGTCTGCTGGATCCATTGCCCTCCAGTTCGTTCGTAAAAATGCAAAATTTTCTAATCGGATTGTACGAGTCGTGCTTCACCGTTATCACCAAAACGTGCCAGAATTTAGGTTACGATTTCTACCAGCTGCCGAATTTCGCTCCGAGTTTCGCAGCCTCCGTGTTTTGCCATTTGGACACGATACCTGACTATCGGCTACGAGTTATGGTTAAGCAGTTCATGAAAACTTTCATATTTTGTTGCCCAGTTTCCAAACAGGATTCTATATTGTTGCCGATTTTCGGATATTTCACGCCCTATATGTACGAACGGTTGTCCAATAAGTGGAAGTATTTGAAAGAGTGTCGTGAAAATGGTAAACTCAAAGATGACGATGAAGAAGATAGTAAGGAATTGGTCGAAGATTTTCTCAATACGTTGTTATCTCGAGAGTACATGGAGGTTATTAAATCTATGTTGTTGAAGTTCAATTTATCTGACTTGAAGCCATGTAACGGTGAGTAAAATGTTGACAACGTGGTCCCAAATTTTTTATCGTGTCGATGAGTTTTGGTTTTTTGTTATTTGTTTTTCATTCATATTACGCAAGAATTTTTTTTATCAATTTATCATTCGTGATTTGTACCTGATGTTTCGTTTGTACGCGTTATATTAATTCGCATTTATCGAAATATCATTAACGAACTTAATGAAAAAGATTCCCTTATCGCCGAGATATAACTTTAAATTGCGTGATTTGAAGTACATACATACATACATACTTAATTGAACGTAATATTAGAAAAAAAAAAAATTATCAATAGAAAATATTTAATAATTTGAAATAATCGTAAAAATGATACAATAAATTATTAAATTAATTTATAAAAATATCAAATAAATATTTTTTTTTTATATAATGAAATAAAAAAAAAAAAAAAAAAAAAAAAACGGAAGCAGCCTGCCTCATTACTGGAGCTGAGTTTTTAATTTGGTGCTTATTCAAGTTCGGAAATACGATTGCTAACTCTTTCATGTTTACATGTTTATAGGCCACACCCAATACAAACTTTGAAAACCCCTACCTTATCCCTTCCAAAACCACTTAAGAAGTTTAATTTAAAACAAAAAATGTAGTTTTTCTTGTCGTGCAAAAATCATATGAACGTATATTTTTCAAATTGGTAATACTTTAGGCTCCTAAAATTTTCATGGTCCGCTATTTTGCATTCATTTTACCCAAATTAACTAACTCTACGTATAAAGTTTGACCTTTCTAGACCAATTTGTTGAGGAGATATGGAAGGTTCGTGAAATTTCCTATAGCAATATCCCCTCCAAACACTCCTCCAAATTCACTTGGGCAGCTAAAATTGGAAAGGTTAATTGCTTCGGCTCATTTTATTCTTATGATATCCAAATGGCAAATTTTCTAGCTCTCCTGTACCCCCACTCCACATCAACGCCTCCTTCTCCCCTCCAATAACATGTGTGAAAGTGAATTTGAGATATGGTATACTTCTTTTCGCCAATAATCACATGAGCTCATATTATTTGCTATTAAATTTTGGTAATCCGCCATTTTGGATCCATTTTGACCCAAATTGAATAAATCATATTCTGGTCCCCCACTAACCCTACACACAAAGTTTCACCTTTCTACATTGATAAAGTACCTTTTCGATTTTTTAAGAAGAGTCTCTCATAAAATTTGTAGCTTATTTCATGAATACCCGCCGGGAGTTGGACATTGCCAGATGATTACAAATAGTCTAAAATACAAAGGTTTGAAGACCCTACCCTTCCCAAATCAGGTAGGCTGTAATAGCTATGGTTTTTATTAAAAACTCAGTTGAAACTGAAAATCGATTATTTAAAATAATTTTTTCAATTATCTACGAAAATTACGACATTATAATAAGGAAAAAAACAATTGTGTACGAAACGAGTCCGCAAAATTTATTCAGACATTTTTTTTTTTTAAATACAACACAAAACTCGTTAAAAAAATTTTTATATGATGTATATAAAATGAAACGACGTTTCGCCCTACTTGTCGGCATCTTCAGGTATTTGTTTCTTTTGTTGTTTTAGTAATGTATGTAAGGAATCAAATTAGACGATGTATGTATGTATGACTGTATGTATAGTAGGAAAATTTTTATGCTTGAAAAAACTTGAAAATGTTTTTTTTTTTCGTGGATTGGCAGGGAGGGGATGATGGTGAAATGAATTTTGTAGCATGAAAAATGTACTGAATTTCAGTTTTTTCATTTGATTATGATGAAAAAATTCGAAATTAATTATTGACTTCTGTGTTATATTGAAACTATAAGTTTTACTCGAGTTGAAAAATGCTGTTATTCATACCCTTCTTCCCCTCCCCCGCACTTGTAACGATTTCGTATGCCTGAATAATGAAATATACGAGATGTTCATTGTTCACTGCCTTTCACCTAACTGAAAAACTATTTTTATGTTTATAGGAATCGCCACCTCAAACGAAGACCTTCAATCACCAATGGGCTCGCAAAGTAATCTGAACAGCTCGACCAACATTTACGAAAGCTTATCGGATCTCGGCGTGAAATTCCTACGATACGAAGCGACTCGTTACGGTATCATCAATTTCGTATTAAGCTCCATTTCCTGGTTGGACAGCACGAATAGCTTAAAAGCGACGTTCAAAGTTCCAATCATCGTGAAACAGTTGGTCGCCGACGACAACATGACTGCTGAATTGGCCACCCAAACTATTATCAGCCTGTTACAGGGATTGCAGCTTCATGGCCAGCACGACGGAAATCAAGGATCTCTGTTGAATTGCGCCGTACAGGCGTACTTGTTACTCAGACCACAATACCAACAGATACTCGAAATTATGACCATGGTACCGGGCATCAATATGGATGATTTGCAGAAGTTCGATCAAAAAGTTTTAAAAGTTGGACCTCAAAGCAAAATAGATAAAGGTGCGAGGATTACCTTTCGTTATAGTCATTGACATGTTTTTTTTCCTTCTTTAATTGTGACTTTTGAATTTGTGTTTCAGGATTAAGAGAAATGTTTCGCAAATTAGTGAATAATTTGATCGGCAAGAATATCGGACAGTTATTTAAACGTAAAGAATTGATTCGTGATTTACCGCGAATCGAGATAGCTCGGCCTAAAGGTGAAAATATATTGAATTTATCCGGCAATGAAAACGATATTGGAATAGCTAATTTTTTTAAATAATTATTTTTCAATTTTGTAATTTTTATATTATTTTTATTTATTTTATAATTCGTTTCACGTTCGTTTCGTTTTTTCTTTTTGTTTTCTTTCTTTCTTTATTATTTTTTTTTTTTTTTGAAAATAAAATATTCATGTTTTTTAAATTCCTATAGTTACGGTTGAAGTTTTTTAAATTTACTATCGATGAATGGACGATACGTGTACGTAGAATTGAACATAATTGAAAAGAATCGTGTGTTCAGTAACGCGTTTTTTAATCCTCATGTGATTTATTTAGTAATATTTTGTATGAATATATTTTTTTTGCCATTTTCGTGTATACCGTATACGCCATTCTTCGAATTTTTAGTTGTTCTGTGATTTCTCCTAAACGGATATTGTTTAATGTAAACAATTTTAATATGAATAGCGTTCCATTTACTTCGTGAAGATTGGAAAATCGTAATTTACGAGTTACGTCACATACACTGAAGATAAATTTTTCGCTGTAAGAAATTTAGTTTCGTTAATGAAATTTGATACGTTAGATAACTGTATAGGTACGTTTGATAAAAAAAACAATGCTGCGAATTCAATGATTTTCGAAAAAGTATTCGTTTGATTTGGGTGGAAATCAGTTTATTTTCACTTGCTACTTACGCAAGTCACGATGTATGTGCGTGACCCGTAATTTAAAAATGATATAACTTGTTACTTATTTCTGTTTTAATTTGAAAATAAAGTATTCGCGAGTTCCAGATTTGTTGCGTTTATATTCTGTAACGAAAGATTGAATTAGTAATGCTACAAGCTGCGATACAGTGGGCAATTTTTACAACCCTACAAAAAACCGGCGCGGGGGCGGTGGAATTGAAAAAAATTTCCTTCCTCGGATTCTTCGAATTTGAAGAAATTCTGAGGTAATTAATCTCAACTTAATGCCGTTGTTTTTGTGATTTCTTCTTATCAATTTTGAAAATGATTTCAATTTTTTTGATTGTTTTTTTCTCGATAGCAATAAAAATAATAATCGTTACCGACACTGTATTATTCAATTTGAAACAATATTTCACTCAGGAATGTCGCTGACACTACATATTGTTAATTTGTGACTTAGTAATCCAATTGCTCGCATCGGATTAAGTGAATCCATGAAAGAAAAATAATTATAATACATCAACAAGGGAATTTGATGAGAAGTTCTATTTGGTGTTGAAATGAAATGTGAAATTATTTCATGTAGAAAATAATATAATCTATTCCTTGAAACATACAAATCTAAGCACAAGGCTAAATAAAGGATATCATAGATAAAAACTTTCCAGTTATTGGAGCTACAGTAAACAAATGCATAGCATTATATTTTATGAAAATTGTAAGAAAAAAATAAAAAACATTATCCGGTTAAATATCCGTTTAAGAGTTTCTAAAAAACAATAGTTTCACTTCCGGGAAAAAAAAAGTAAAATAAATAGATAAAAACAATAAATCAACATGAAACTAAATACCTATCTTGAAAAATGGTTAACAAAAATGAGCATCTGGCTCTTAAAATGAATTAAAATTATCACAAAATCGTTAGAAAAATTTAATACAATTTGCAATCAGTCTTCATAATAATTGCAGCTCACGTTGCGAAGCTTGGATTTTTGGATACAGTTGCAGGATAAATAAATTCATGCTTACAAATAGTATTGGCACCGAACTCATCACAGCTAGTAAAACTTAAATCTTTATCCACACACAGCCGTATTTCCAATAAAATATCTTTACCTGCAGCCTGAAATCAAAATAAATTGGTACAAACGAAGTCGCCAAGCACAAGATTCTAAACCCGCATGAGGGTGAAAATTAATAAAATGAAATTACATCATTGGGCACACAATAAAGCTGCGGAATTAAATTAAACGTTTGCTTCAAACACTGCTCTACTTCGGATACGTTATATAACTTCGAATCACTAGGATAAATAGAACACGAAATCAGAGCCTCAGTGAGATTGTAATGTGAAAATAGAAAACATTCTGAGCATGCAGAATGCGTTTTCACCAAAAAACCACATTGCATCACACAAACAAGCGAAGTCGAGCATAAACTTATTTCTTTGCAGTAAATGAGAAAAATTTTGAGAAACATAACATAATAATAATTATATGGATACGTGATCGAGAAACTATTTAAGCAAAAAAATAAGTTAGGAAAATTACTTGCACTAAATCCAAAAAACCCGCGGGTACTACTGTAAGTGAGCCTATAGCTAAGTGGATACCCAAATACTAAACAAAGGAAAAGTCTCAAAAAATTCAAAAAACAACTACACAAGCAAACCTTTTAAAAAAAGACATATTCAACCCGGCACCTCTCGTGGTTCTTGAGTTATCCTCATAAATATTATTAGGTTATTTCTACACGCATCACCGATGTGACCGCATTGACATGCGAATTATTCAAATACTAGACATAGGAAAATTCTCAAAAAATTCTCAAAAAATCTACTCGAGTATACCTTCAAAATAAGATATCACTCAACTCGGCACCTCTTTTAGTTCTCGAGTTATCATCAAAACAATAATGGTTCGGCTTGGGCTCACCTTCAGACGCATGCGTCAATGTGACCGAACTTATGTGTGAATTCCTCAAATACTAGACATAGAAAAATTCTCAAAAAATTCTAAAAAATTACTCAGTATACCTTCAAAATAAGATATCACTCAACTCGGCACCTCTTTTAGTTCTCGAGTTATCATCAAAACAATAATGGTTCGGCTTGGGCTCACCTTCAGACGCATGCGTCAATGTGACCGAACTTATGTGTGAATTCCTCAAATACTAGACATAGAAAAATTCTCAAAAAATTCTCAAAAAATTACTCGAGTATACCTTCAAAATAAGATATCACTCAACTCGGCACCTCACTTAGTTTTGAGTTATCCTCAAGAGTATTATGGATCATTTTCGCACATATCACCAATGTGACTTCACTGACATGCGAATTCCTCAAATACTAGACATAGAAAAATTCTCAAAAAATTCTCAAAAAATCTACTCGAGTATACCTTCAAATAAGATATCACTCAACTCGGCACCTCTTAGTTCTCGAGTTATCATCAAAACAATAATGGTTCGGCTTGGGCTCACCTTAGACGCATGTGTCAATGTGACCGAACTTACTGTGGAATTCCTCAAATACTAGACATAGAAAAATTCTCAAAAAATTCTCAAAAAATCTACTCGAGTATACCTTCAAAATAAGATATCACTCAACTCGGCACCTCACTTAGTATTGAGTTATCCTCAAGAGTATTATGGATCATTTTCACATATCACAATGTGACTTCACTGTGGAATTCCTCAAATACTAGACATAGAAAATTCTCAAAAAATTCTCAAAAAATCTACTCGAGTATACCTTCAAAATAAGATATCACTCAACTCGGCACCTCTTAGTTCTCGAGTTATCATCAAAACAATAATGGTTCGGCTTGGGCTCACCTTCAGACGCATGCGTCAATGTGACCGACTTATGTGTGAATTCCTCAAATACTAGACATAGAAAATTCTCAAAAAATTCTCAAAAAATTACTCGAGTATACCTTCAAAATAAGATATCACTCAACTCGGCACCTCTTTTAGTTCTCGAGTTATCATCAAAACAATAATGGTTCGGCTTGGGCTCACCTTCAGACGCATGTCAATGTGACCGAACTTATGTGTGAATTCCTCAAATACTAGACATAGAAAAATTCTCAAAAAATTCTCAAAAATCTACTCGAGTATACCTTCAAAACGAGATATCACTCAACTCGGCACCTCACTTAGTTTTGAGTTATCTCAAGGTATTATGGATCATTTCGCACCATATCACCAATGTGACTTCACTGACATGCGAATTCCTCAAATACTAGACATAGAAAATTCTCAAAAAATTCTCAAAAAATCTACTCGAGTATACCTTCAAAAAAAGATATCACTCAACTCGGCACCTCTTTTAGTTCTCGAGTTATCATCAAAACAATAATGGTTCGGCTTGGGCTCACCTTCAGACGCATGCGTCAATGTGACCGACTTATGTGTGGAATTCCTCAAATACTAGACATAGAAAAATTCTCAAAAAATTCTCAAAAAATCTACTCGAGTATACCTTCAAAATAAGATATCACTCAACTCGGCACCTCACTTAGTTTTGAGTTATCCTCAAATATTATGGATCATTTTCGCACATATCACCAATGTGACTTACTGACATGCGAATTCCTCAAATACTAGACATAGGAAAATTCTCAAAAAATTCTCAAAAAATCTACTCGAGTATACCTTCAAAATAAGATATCACTCAACTCGGCACCTCTTTTAGTTCTCGAGTTATCATCAAAACAATAATGGTTCGGCTTGGGCTCACCTTCAGACGCATGCGTCAATGTGACCGAACTTATGTGTGAATTCCTCAAATACTAGACATAGAAAAATTCTCAAAAAATTCTCAAAAAATCTACTCGAGTATACCTTCAAAATAAGATATCACTCAACTCGGCACCTCTTTTAGTTCTCGAGTTATCATCAAAACAATAATGGTTCGGCTTGGGCTCACCTTCAGACGCATGTGTCAATGTGACCGAACTTATGTGTGAATTCCTCAAATACTAGACATAGAAAATTCTCAAAAAATTCTAAAAAATCTACTCAAGTATACCTTCAAAATAAGATATCACTCAACTCGGCACCTCTTTTAGTTCTCGAGTTATCATCAAAACAATAATGGTTCGGCTTGGGCTCACCTTCAGACGCATGTGTCAATGTGACCGAACTTATGTGTGAATTCCTCAAATACTAGACATAGAAAAATTCTCAAAAAATTCTCAAAAATCTACTCGAGTATACCTTCAAAAAGATATCACTCAACTCGGCACCTCACTTAGTTATTGAGTTATCTCAAGAGTATTATGGATCATTTTCGCACATATCACCAATGTGACTCACTGACATGCGAATTCCTCAAATACTAGACATAGGAAAATTCTCAAAAAATTCTCAAAAAATCTACTCGAGTATACCTTCAAAATAAGATATCACTCAACTCGGCACCTTTTAGTTCTCGAGTTATCATCAAAACAATAATGGTTCGGCTTGGGCTCACCTTGAGACGCATGCGTCAATGTGACCGAACTTATGTGTGGAATTCCTCAAATACTAGACATAGAAAAATTCTCAAAAAATTCTCAAAAAATTACTCAAGTATACCTTCAAAATAAGATATCACTCAACTCGGCACCTCATTTTAGTTCTCGAGTTATCATCAAAACAATAATGGTTCGGCTTGGGCTCACCTTCAGACGCATGTCAATGTGACCGAACTTATGTGGAATTCCTCAAATACTAGACATAGAAAAATTCTCAAAAAATTCTCAAAAATCTACTCGAGTATACCTTCAAAATAAGATATCACTCAACTCGGCACCTCTTAGTTCTCGAGTTATCATCAAAACAATAATGGTTCGGCTTGGGCTCACCTTCAGACGCATGTGTCAATGTGACCGAACTTATGTGTGAATTCCTCAAATACTAGACATAGAAAAATTCTCAAAAAATTCTCAAAAAATCTACTCAGTATACCTTCAAAATAAGATATCACTCAACTCGGCACCTCTTTTAGTTCTCGAGTTATCATCAAAACAATAATGGTTCGGCTTGGGCTCACCTTCAGACGCATGTGTCAATGTGACCGAACTTATGTGTGAATTCCTCAAATACTAGACATAGAAAAATTCTCAAAAAATTCTCAAAAAATCTACTCGAGTATACCTTCAAAATAAGATATCACTCAACTCGGCACCTCATTTTAGTTCTCGAGTTATCAAAAACAATAATGGTTCGGCTTGGGCTCACCTTCAGACGCATGTGTCAATGTGACCGACTTATGTGTGAATTCCTCAAATACTAGACATAGAAAAATTCTCAAAAAATTCTCAAAAAATCTACTCGAGTATACCTTCAAAACGAGATATCACTCAACTCGGCACCTCACTTAGTTCTGAGTTATCTCAAGAGTATTATGGATCATTTTCGCACATATCACCAATGTGACTTCACTGACATGCGAATTCCTCAAATACTAGACATAGAAAATTCTCAAAAAATTCTCAAAAAATCTACTCGAGTATACCTTCAAAATAAGATATCACTCAACTCGGCACCTCACTTAGTTTGAGTTATCTCAAGATATTATGGATCATTTTCGCATATCACCAATGTGACTTCACTGACATGGAATTCCTCAAATACTAGACATAGAAAATTCTCAAAAAATTCTCAAAAAATTACTCGAGTATACCTTCAAAATAAGATATCACTCAACTCGGCACCTCTTTTAGTTCTCGAGTTATCATCAAAACAATAATGGTTCGGCTTGGGCTCACCTTCAGACGCATGTGTCAATGTGACCGAACTTATGTGTGAATTCCTCAAATACTAGACATAGAAAAATTCTCAAAAAATTCTCAAAAAATTTACTCAAGTATACCTTCAAAATAAGATATCACTCAACTCGGCACCTCTTTTAGTTCTCGAGTTATCATCAAAACAATAATGGTTCGGCTTGGGCTCACCTTCAGACGCATGTGTCAATGTGACCGAACTTATGTGTGAATTCCTCAAATACTAGACATAGAAAAATTCTCAAAAAATTCTAAAAAATTTACTCAAGTATACCTTCAAAATAAGATATCACTCAACTCGGCACCTCTTTTAGTTCTCGAGTTATCATCAAAACAATAATGGTTCGGCTTGGGCTCACCTTCAGACGCATGTGTCAATGTGACCGACTTATGTGTGAATTCCTCAAATACTAGACATAGAAAAATTCTCAAAAAATTCTCAAAAATCTACTCGAGTATACCTTCAAAAAGATATCACTCAACTCGGCACCTCACTTAGTTTTGAGTTATCATCAAGATATTATGGTCATTTTCACATTCACCAATGTGACTTCACTGACATGTGAATTCCTCAAATACTAGACATAGAAAAATTCTCAAAAAATTCTCAAAAATCTACTCGAGTATACCTTCAAAAAAGATATCACTCAACTCGGCACCTCACTTAGTTTTGAGTTATCCTCAAGAGTATTATGGATCATTTTCGCACATATCACCAATGTGACTTCACTGACATGGAATTCCTCAAATACTAGACATAGAAAATTCTCAAAAAATTCTCAAAAAATCTACTCGAGTATACCTTCAAAATAAGATATCACTCAACTCGGCACCTCACTTAGTTCTCGAGTTATCATCAAAACAATAATGGTTCGGCTTGGGCTCACCTTCAGACGCATGCGTCAATAGACATAGAAAAATTCTCAAAAATTCTCAAATAATCTACTCGAGTATACCTTCAAAATAAGATATCACTCAACTCGGCACCTCACTTAGTTATTGAGTTATCCTCAAGAGTATTATGGATCATTTTCGCACATATCACCAATGTGACTTCACTGACATGCGAATTCCTCAAATACTAGACATAGGAAAATTCTCAAAAAATTCTCAAAAATACTCGAGTATACCTTCAAAATAAGATATCACCAACTCGGCACCTCTTAGTTCTCGAGTTATCCTCAAAACATGGTTCGGCTTGGGCTCATTCAGACGCATGTGTCAATGTGACCGAACTTATGTGTGAATTCCTCAAATACTAGACATAGAAAAATTCTCAAAAAATTCTCAAAAAATCTAATCAAGTATACCATTAAAATAAGATATTGAAAGTTGAAATTTGAAAAAAATTTCGAAATCTAGAAGATGCTTTCACAGCAATCCAGGTTAAAAATTCTTGGTAATGAGGGTTTACTTACATTTCTTTAGTTGAATAATATAAACTTGAAGGAACAATTTGGGACAATAAAGAACATGTGTGATGTTCGTCGTGGAAAGACCCCTTGCATGTAAGAAATCATTTTTTTTTAATTTTTTTTTTTTTTTTTTTTTTGTTCTAAAAATCTTTCTCCACAACATGGACAACATGGTGTAGTCAAAACGTGCCAAAATCGCATATTTATGCGATATTTTTGAGTTTGAAATTGACGTATAGTATGTTGTTAACCACATATTTGTTTTGTTTTCTGGCTTTCTTGAGCAATATACGATTTACCTATAAAGGCTTTTTCTACAGCAACTATCACATGTTTATAACAAAAAGTAAAAAACGTTTTAAACACAAGTTTTGAACAGCATTTTGTTTTAAATTTCATTTTTTTTTTGTTTTTTTTTTTTTAGTTTCAAACATGTGTTTTAAATGCTTTAGTTTAAAACGCTTAACTCTGGTTATACCGTGCGTCCAAGTAATTCGAGTACAATCAGCGAAAAGATTTCTATTGCAATTATTTAAAATTGTTTTTTTCAAATGCAAAGTAATTGTAATGCAGTTGAAATGAATTTATCAGTCTTAGAATTCATTAAAATAATTTTAAAAATCATTTCTAATTTAGAAATTGTTGTTTAACTGTTATTATGTTATCAACAAACTGAAATTTTTGCGCTTATTGTACCCGAATCACTTGACGCACAGTAGACACGTAGACTGTGTCTAACTAATTTTAACACCCCCAAGCGCTAAATTCTTTTCATCCACAAAAAGATATTCATTATTTCATTTCTTTTCATTTCTTTTACGAGATTAAAAAATTAACACATCAGTAATCGTTTCTCTACATATTTACGAGATAATTAATGTTTTTAAACTTTCAACGGTTCTTTTCAGTTAATTTTGCAACACTGATTTTGGAAGAAATGAATTTAAATCTATATCAAATAACAGTAAAAAATATTTAAATTATAGAATTTGAGTTATCAAAGTCTCAAATTATTCATTACACCATGATGAAGTCGAATAAAATGAAATAGGTGACATTTTTCTTCATCAAAGGGAATTTGGTGCTCGGGGTTGTTAAACTCAATTAGACACAGTGTATGTAATGTTCAATAAGTCGGCGCTTACGCAGCACGCATCTATATTTTTGTTGAGTTCTTTGGTAGACTTACCAATTTTGCAATTTGCGTGATTATTCATTTATGAAAAGTATTAGGGTGATGACATATCTCTATTTTTAATTAAAGAATTAAAGATATTGGTAAATAATTCAATAAATAGTATTTAGTAAATAATTAAATTAACAAAGGAGTAAATGGGTGTAATCGCTCAAATAAAAATTGCCAAACTTCCGAGTAATCGGAAAAGGGTTGGGAAACTAATGAAAATGTATGATGCTGAATTTCAAAATGTTTTTGCACCCGACGCATCAACATTTCGCACTTCTTTGGAATATCTGCGTAAGAAAATGCTTGAAATGACTGAGCTGAGATATATTTCTATTCAATTGACATACGTTGATGAGAGCTCAATGTGCGCTTCCTTATGCACGTTATTTTTTATACCAAACACGTTAATTCATAGGCGTGTGATATATAACGAAATTACTCAAATCATACATGGTAGTATCGTATCCTCTCCTCAACACCTACTCACTTCTAATGTTCCTGTTTTGCCTATTGATAATTATAATACTCGTGAATCAACACTTTTCCATCATGCAGATAGAGTCCATTTAGAGGAAAGTTGTATGCATGGTGATCCATATGCTTCTCTAATTAATAGAAATGAAGCTTTTTCCAAAGAGCTGTGTGTATACGGTGAGAAATCTACTTTCACTGCGGACAAACAAGAGTACAGTAATATAACGCTTAATGAAGAATCAGATTTTCATAAGCCTGAAACTTTAAAACAGGAGTGTATGGATGTTTCAGGTACTTATGAATGCACACCTACTATCATTTCACATTTACCTTCTATTGTGAAGAAGGCTAATATGGGCAAACCACCTTATTTGACTAGAATCCGTAAAAGGTTGGTGTTTCGAAAGGTGCTGCAAAGGGCCTCTTCGAAATATAAAACGTTGATTTAGGTATGAATGAATTTTATATTCATAAGGAAAGCGATATTGAATTAGGAAGTCATAACATCTACATGCTTTTCCAACGAATGTGTCAGTGTGAGAAAAAAAGTCGTAGTCTCGATTCTAGTTATAATAAAAAACAAGGTTATCTTTTCCTTCCTGAAAAGGTTCTAGGGATAAGTAAAGGTAAGGTATGTATGAAGACAATTTATTGTTGCCTGAGAAAGAAGATTTGGCATTTAAATTTGTCTTGCATTCTAGTTTTTAAGACTTCTAATCTTCGTGGCTCTGGAAAAAAAAACAAAGAACGTATTGTTCTGTATGCACATTGTGCTCATAAACATGATGAGATAAAATGTGAGAAACGCTTCCGCTTTGATATCAGTGTGCGACATCAAATTGCTATAGTGATGGTTCACAGTAATGGTGTATTAGAATGCCACAATACTAAGAGGGTATCACAATGCCGAGGAGTAGACCGGGATATTGTTAAAAATGAGCTTACATCCACTACTCCATATGCATATAGGCAGCGTATGATTAAAGAAGCTGACACGTTACAAATAGATTTGGGCAATCTACAAAATATTAGAAGTCCTAAAACCCTTCATAAAATGAATGAAGAAATCACTCAACGTAATCTATATAGCCAGCATGACATTCTTGATGTTATAAGAAGATACGAGAAAGAGAAGTATGATGATAAGAATGAAGACTTACAATATATTCAGTGTGTCCAAGTACCCTTTAGCATCCATTGCTTCAGCGCTTATACTATTAAACAATTGAAGAATCTCCTTAAAGCATTAGACCAAAAAACCAAATTTGTATTATTTTTTGATACAACCGGTTCTTTAGTCCGCACTCAACGAGGTAAAGTATCAGATGGTAGTGTATACTACTACGCTGGTGTTGTGGAAGTAGGTGGAATAACGATTCCATTATTGGAGAACTTGACAACTCAGCATAGTACTGAGGCCATATGTCGCTTTTTGCTAAATTTTAAAGGACTGTGTAAAGCGTTACAACGTTGGCCTTTATTTTCTGTAGTTGTAATAGATTTTAGTTTTCCTTTCTTTCATGCTATATCTTTAGCTTGGAACGAAATAGGATTAAAAGTTTACTTACAAGTATGTTACAACTACTCGACAAATATAACACTAAAAGAAAATCTCAAAAATCTCACTCTTCTTCACATTTGTTGCGCGCATATGGTCGGAATATTAAAGCGGTTTTGTCATACAAATAAAATTATCAAAGGTTGTAAGTGGTTCATCATGGAAACGATGGCCTTACTAATACAATGCCAATCTTATGAGCGTGCCATGATAATTATAGTAGATTTCCTCTATGTACTTCAAAGTAAGTATTTAGATTTTGAAGTACATTCACGTATTAAAAGTCTTAGCCATTTAATTTCGGAAGTAGATGACTTTTTGAAAAGTGAGCTTGAAAAGCCAGTGTTGGAAGAGATTGAGGACAAGTTTGAATTTCAAAATATAAATGAAGGCTTATTAAAAGGTAGTCCTTACTATATAGCCGCAGTTCAAAAGACCGATGAAATTCGAGTTAAACTTCGTAAAAGGAATGAGGATAATGCTCAGAAAGAAAACATTAAACAGAATGAGTACTACTGTCCTCTCTTTGCTGAGCGTTTATTGTCAAATTACGTTCCTTTATTACCTTTATGGACAGCAATTATGCTTCATATCCCTTCCCAGAGGGTAACATTAGGCGTTTAAGTAACGCCAACATAGAGTCATGGTTTAAAAAAGTAAAAACTCACATATTTTCCGAAAAGAAAAATATGAGACCTGGTATATTTCTCCTGAGAATGAAGGATGAAATTCAAACTTTACTAAAAGAGCTGACATATATACCACGTCCTAAAACCAAGCGAAGTTATACTCGTAAAAACACTTTTCAAAAAAGTGGTAGTAATAAACTTGATATTGAAGAGACGAACAGTATTGAAGAAGATTTACCTTCCGCTCAAAATGATAGTAATTACAGACTTGATATTGATGATACGAACGTCGATACTGAAAATATATTGCTAAAGGAACACTGGGCAAAAAGGAAACGTAGTAGGTACAGCGTTTTCCAAGGCAAGAATTTAACTCGTTATTTTGATAAAGTAGATAACGCATTAAAGAAGGAGTTGAGTAATACCTCAAATCCCTCTCTTTCAGCGTTGAGTAACTGTGACATAAGTGCAACTTTTTCACAACATGTAGGTATTGATGATGAAGAGTTGCAAAGTATTTGGCTAAGTATGAAATCTCAGTTGGAAAAGACTAAAGATTATTGTTACAAGAGAAGCGATTGGCCTCTCAGTACATTATCAGGTAGTGATTTACTGACATTATATGAAAACTCTGCAGAAGGATACCTCAGCAATACATTAATTGACGAATGCGCGTGGATATTCCTTCAAAAGTATAGGCCATTATGGCAAGTCACGAATATTTTATTTATCCCAACGCACTTATCATTTCCAATAATTGGTTTTATGGCAAATGAAGCTCAGTTTGACCATAATTCTGAGGTACATATAATGAAATGGAGTATAGCTGAAGTACTTCTCATTCCTTTTATGCCAAATGCAAACCATTTTGCGTTGGCTGTGGTATATATTAAAAAAAAAGAATTTCTTGTGTTAGATCCATTGGTAAGGGGTGTAGGTAAAGACGAACAACAACATACTAATATTGGCTTCTTAAATCAGTTTATAAACTTTCTCACTAATAGAAACCTTCATTGTGAGGATCATGTAGATGTTTTTGGGTGGACTTTAATTTCATGCGATCAATATACTTACCAAGAGGACGCATACAATTGTGGGGTGTTTGTCTTGTGGTATACGTATCAATTTTTGAGGAAACGTAATTTAGATTCTACTTTCGACCCTTATTGGTTTCGAAAAGTTATCCTTTATCATTTTTTCCCAAATGTGGAAAGAGTGAGTACAAAAATGGAAATTGATGGTTTATATCCACATTGTAAAGTTCTGTTTATGTCTGGTTTATTTGACGATATTAATTACTATTTAGGCAACTCCGATATTTCCGATAAATATGTCGTTGCAAAACACTCTGCAGTATTTAAAGAACCTATTTTGGTAACAGGAAAAGACCTAAATACATTAAGTGGTACGAATTGGCTTAATGGTAATATAATTGATGCATCAATTAGTGCTTTAGTTGCAGATTTTTCTTATATAATGATGAAGGAATATGGTAAAGCTTGTAAATTAAGTGGTGTGCGTTTTATTAAAACTAATCACGCACTTGACTTGGTGAAGAAAAATCAAAATATCACGTATGACTTCGCATATAGGAGTGGTTTACTGCCATTTTCCCTAGAAGTCACAACATTTATTTTACCTTTAAATTTGAGTGAAGATCATTGGACATTATTGTGTATCGATGTCAGCAACGGAACCTATCATTATTATGACTCAAATATTATTGTTAATAATAGTAATGTGGATCAGCTGGTGCACAACTTTGTTAATAATTATAACAAGATGTTGGCACCTAACCAGCAAATTCGATATGATGCATGGGGAGATGCCACAATACAAACTTATCCGAAGCAAACGGATAGCCACAGCTGTGGTTTATTTGTAATAATTTACATTCATTACTTACTTTATGATAAATATATTCCTTTACTAAATTTACGCAGTCGCCTACAAATAAAACTTGTTCATACCTCTAGGGATATGAGAAACCTATGTTTGTATTGTGGACATCACATTACTCCCCGAATGCATCAAAAATACACGCATGTCCAATGGGTCCTTTGTACATTATGTCGACGTTGGATACATTATAGATGTATCCAACATCCAAAACAAACATTTGAACAATTCAATAATATTGGGTTCAGGTGTTTGTTGTGTCGACATATGTACTTTGATCCACCTAATCCCCGAAATCTGGATACGGTAGAGAAATTAGTTGAGGATCCTCGCGATGATCCTCCCATATATTGTAACATTGTCGATGACAGCGTAGAAATGGAAGATGCTTCATTCCATTTCTCACCTATACCAATAAATAAAGATGAAGTGAAAAGTGATGTAGTTCTGTTTGATCACAATTATTGTATGTGACTATAATACTTATTATTGTAACTGTTATCACTGCTTTTTTTCATTAAAAATTATTATTTCACATTCAAAAAATTTTTTTTAATTTTTCAACCATACCATCTGATAGAGGAAGTTTCCTAATTTGAAAATTGTGAAAAAAAAAACAAAATCGACTTTTTATGACTAAGCCTGATGTTCACGCAACGTGTCACATAATTATGTAGTCCATTGCATTTGTTTCTTTATTGATTATTATTAACCACTGTAATATATAAGTTCCATAAACAAATTGCTTTCTTCAAATTTTTTACTGATCGCTTCATTAAAAAATTATGATTTCTTCTTATTCACGCAACGTGTCACATAATTATGTAGTCCATTGCATTTGTTTCTTTATTGATTATTATTAACCACTGTAATATATAAGTTCCATAAACAAATTGCTTTCTTCAAATTTTTTACTGATCGCTTCATTAAAAAATTATGATTTCTTCTTATTCACGCAACGTGTCACATAATTATGTAGTCCATTGCATTTGTTTCTTTATTGATTATTATTAACCACTGTAATATATAAGTTCCATAAATAAATTGCTTTCTTCAAATTTTTTACTGATCGCTTCATTAAAAAATTATGATTTCTTCTTATTTTATCATTAATGTTGTCGTCCATCCTACGTTTTTATCAAATTTTGAAACCCACGAACCATACACAGATTTTTATGCCAATTTTGCGCCAGATCTGTGTGATGAGGGCTTTAAAGAGAATGCTTCATTTTCAAACCTACTACAATATTATTCCGTAGCAAAAATTGTTCTAAAGTGATATTACGTACTTAACTATCAATGAAATTAGGAAGAAAGAAAATAATATAATATAAAAATTTCATAATATAGGTATCTAACTTCATATAATGAGATTATACATTCGTTAATAAATAAAATGATAAATATGTTGCATTGATCTCATTACCTTATAGATGCCTACAATTTACAATTGCCAAAAAATTACACAAAAATTTAGCGAAAATAATAAAAATTCAGTTATACTGGGTGACTACTTCATTCCAACACTATAAGCAAAAAGATGAAAGCAGCCACGCATTACAGGAACTGAGTTTTTAAGTGGGGCTTGTTTTGATTTGGCAATAACTTTGCTTAACCCTTCATGACTATACCAAAAAGTTGGACATTTGTCAGATGATTACAATTGGTACGAAACAAGACCCCACCGACCTTCCCCTCCCAAATCAGGCAGGCTGTAATAGCTATCGTTTTTTAGTTAAAAGCTCAGCTAAAAACCTTTCTTTCATAGAAATAGACTGTATGCAATGATATTAGCACGAATAAAAATGGAATAAACAACATTTATTTATTACCTTGTAAGCGTCTAACGACGATATGAAAAATTTTAAATACTCGTACATTTTGCTTGTCAAAATTACACATATGTTTTGAATTTATTCATGTTTTAGCTAATGGTTTCGCTTGGGTGCTCAAACTCAGTGGTCACCCTGTAGAAAGGTCAATATATAAATCAGTAATATTTGAAACTTTCATTCGGCTTTTAAGAAATTCGATTTTTAGAACGTTTGGACGTTAGGTGCACAATCTCCATATGTAGGCATTTTTTAATCTTCTAGCTGATACAAATTAAAAATGAAATTCAGGTAAGTAGGAAAAGTAGGTGGGTGCATACGTAATTTAGTTATTCCTTCGTCCTTATCCTATTATCTATATTGAAAGTATCTATGGTTGCCATAAAGTTACGCCAACGGAATTGAATGAAGTGTACAAAAAAAATCAGGTAAGTGAGTAACAACATAATTCAGTTATTTCTCCGAGTTCACGAACATTATCCAGAATTTACTTTTTCGAATACATTTTTTCCAATAGCTACTTGCACGAAAGATAAGTATCGGAATCATTTTTTCTCGAATACTGAAATCAGAAATTCATAAATTTCAAATATTCCGAATGGATTTATTCCCGAAAGTCAATTTGGTGAATGGTACCCTAAATTACAGAAAGACGCTTTGGACTCTTAATGATAACAAGAAGTTCATTGGCCGGAAAGGCATTCGTTATCGCCTTTGCCTTACATTCACCTGCTCGAAGCTTTCTGCAATCCTAGTAGATCTTTACTTTGCATTTCTTTGATTTAAGGTAGATGTAACCGACCACATGTAATTTACCACTCACCACTTGAAACATTTCAAAAGTTTTAACGAATTCGACCCTACTCTTGAAGGGTGTACTTTCCCAAATTATAACGCTATGAAAATGAAAACATTCCCGGATAGCAACCACTCGGTAAAACAATTGTAGGTATAACAACTTGCGTACCAAAATAAATGTTATCTCAACTGACCCCCACGAATGCAGAAGAATGCGTAAAAGATGCGAGAAAACTCAATAGCAGGCTTATAAAGCCATATAAAACCTTTTGTATAATGCAACAAAATTCTTGAGAAACAAACCTTACAATAAATACAAAGCATTAACTTTGTTCATTCGCATTCAAACTTTGTATAAGAACTAAGTAAGGTGCCGAGTTGAGTGATATCTTATTTTGAAGGTACACTCGAGTAGATTTTTTGAGAATTTTTTGAGAATTTTTCTATGTCTAGTATTTGAGGAATTCGCATGTCAGTGAAGTCACATTGGTGATATGTGCGAAAATGATCCATAACACTCTTGAGGATAACTCAAGAACAAAGTGAGGTGCCGAGTTGAGTGATATCTCGTTTTGAAGGTATACTCGAGTAGATTTTTTGAGAATTTTTTGAGAATTTTCCTATGTCTAGTATTTGAGGAATTCACACTTAAGTACGGTCACATTGATACATGCGTCTGAAGGTGAGCCCAAGCCGAACCATTATTGTTTTGATGATAACTCGAGAACTAAAAGAGGTGCCGAGTTGAGTGATATCTCGTTTTGAAGGTATACTGGAGTAGATTTATTGAGAATTTTTTGAGAATTTTTCTATGTCTAGTATTTGAGGAATTCGCATGTCAGTAAAGTCACATTGTGATATGTGCGAAAATGATCCATAACACTCTTGGATAACTCAAGAACTAAGTGAGGTGCCGAGTTGAGTGATATCTCGTTTTGAAGGTATACTCGAGTAGATTTTTTGAGAATTTTTCTATGTCTAGTATTTGAGGAATTCACACGTAAGTCGGTCACATTGACACATGCGTCTGAAGGTGAGCCCAAGCCGAACCATTATTGTTTGATGATAACTCGAGAACTAAGTGAGGTGCCGAGTTGAGTGATATCTCGTTTTGAAGGTATACTCGAGTAGATTTTTTGAGAATTTTTTGAGAATTTTTCTATGTCTAGTATTTGAGGAATTCACACGTAAGTCGGTCACATTGACACATGGTCTGAAGGTGAGCCCAAGCCGAACCATTATTGTTTTGATGATAACTCGAGAACTAAGTGAGGTGCCGAGTTGAGTGATATCTCTTTTGAAGGTATACTCGAGTAGATTTTTGAGAATTTTTTGAGAATTTTTCTATGTCTAGTATTTGAGGAATTCACACATAGTCGGTCACATTGACACATGCGTCTGAAGGTGAGCCCAAGCCGAACCATTATTGTTTTGATGATAACTCGAAACTAAAAGAGGTGCCGAGTTGAGTGATATCTTATTTTGAAGGTATACTCGAGTAGATTTTTTGAGAATTTTTTGAGAATTTTTCTATGTCTAGTATTTGAGGAATTCACACATAAGTTCGGTCACATTGACATGCGTCTGAAGGTGAGCCCAAGCCGAACCATTTTGTTTTGATGATAACTCGAGAACTAAGTGAGGTGCCGAGTTGAGTGATATCTCGTTTTGAAGGTATACTCGAGTAGATTTTTTGAGAATTTTTTGAGAATTTTCTATGTCTAGTATTTGAGGAATTCGCATGTCAGTGAAGTCACATTGGTGATATGTGCGAAAATGATCCATAATACTTTGAGGATAACTCAATAACTACTCTTGAGGATAACTCAAGAGTGAGGTGCCGAGTTGAGTGATATCGTTTTGAAGGTATACTCGAGTAGATTTTTGAGAATTTTTTGAGAATTTTTCTATGTCTAGTATTTGAGGAATTCACACATAAGTTCGGTCACATTGACGCATGCGTCTGAAGGTGAGCCCAAGCCGAACCATTATTGTTTTGATGATAACTCGAGAACTAAAAGAGGTGCCGAGTTGAGTGATATCTTATTTTGAAGGTATACTCGAGTAGATTTTTTGAGAATTTTTTGAGAATTTTTGTATGTCTAGTATTTGAGGAATTCGCATGTCAGTGAAGTCACATTGGTGATATGTGAATGATCCGAAAATAATCCACTCTTGAGGATAACTCGAGAACTAAGTGAGGTGCCGAGTTGAGTGATATCTTTTTGAAGGTATACTCGAGTAGATTTTTTGAGAATTTTTTGAGAATTTTCTATGTCTAGTATTTGAGGAATTCACACTAAGTCGGTCACATTGACACATGCGTCTGAAGGTGAGCCCAAGCCGAACCATTATTGTTTTGGTGATAACTCGAGAACTAAAAGAGGTGCCGAGTTGAGTGATATCTCGTTTTGAAGGTATACTCGAGTAAATTTTTTGAGAATTTTTTGGGAATTTTTCCATGTCTAGTATTTGAGGAATTCGCATGTCAGTAAAGTCACATTGGTGATATGTGCGAAAATGATCCATAATACTCTTGATGATAACTCAAGAACTAAGTGAGGTGCCGAGTTGAGTGATATCTTTTTGAAGGTATACTCGAGTAGATTTTTTGAGAATTTTTTGAGAATTTTTCTATGTCTAGTATTTGAGGAATTCACACGTAAGTCGGTCACATTGACACATGCGTCTGAAGGTGAGCCCAAGCCGAACCATTATTGTTTTGATGATAACTCGAGAACTAAGAGGTGCCGAGTTGAGTGATATCATTTTGAAGGTATACTCGAGTAGATTTTTTGAGAATTTTTTGAGAATTTTTCTATGTCTAGTATTTGAGGAATTCACACATAAGTTCGGTCACATTGACACATGCGTCTGAAGGTGAGCCCAAGCCGAACCATTATTGTTTTGATGATAACTCGAGAACTAAGTGAGGTGCCGAGTTGAGTGATATCTTATTTTGAAGGTATACTCGAGTAGGTTTTTTGAGAATTTTTTGAGAATTTTTCTATGTCTAGTATTTGAGGAATTCACGCATGTCAGTGAAGTCACATTGGTGATATGTGCGAAAATGATCCATAATACTCTTGATGATAACTCAATAACTAAGTGAGGTGCCGAGTTGAGTGATATCTTATTTTGAAGGTATACTCGAGTAGATTATTTGAGAATTTTTTGAGAATTTTTCTATGTCTAGTATTTGAGGAATTCACACATAAGTTCGGTCACATTGACGCATGCGTCTGAAGGTGAGCCCAAGCCGAACCATTATTGTTTTGATGATAACTCGAGAACTAAAAGAGGTGCCGAGTTGAGTGATATCTTATTTTGAAGGTATACTCGAGTAGATTTTTTGAGAATTTTTTGAGAATTTTTCTATGTCTAGTATTTGAGGAATTCGCATGTCAGTGAAGTCACATTGGTGATATGTGCGAAAATGATCCATAATACTCTTGAGGATAACTCAATAACTAAGTGAGGTGCCGAGTTGAGTGATATCTTATTTTGAAGGTATACTCGAGTAGATTATTTGAGAATTTTTTGAGAATTTTTCTATGTCTAGTATTTGAGGAATTCACACATAAGTTCGGTCACATTGACACATGCGTCTGAAGGTGAGCCCAAGCCGAACCATTATTGTTTTGATGATAACTCGAGAACTAAAAGAGGTGCCGAGTTGAGTGATATCTTATTTTGAAGGTATACTTGAGTAAATTTTTGAGAATTTTTTGAGAATTTTTCTATGTCTAGTATTTGAGGAATTCACACATAAGTTCGGTCACATTGACGCATGCGTCTGAAGGTGAGCCCAAGCCGAACCATTATTGTTTTGATGATAACTCGAGAACTAAAAGAGGTGCCGAGTTGAGTGATATCTTATTTTGAAGGTATACTCGAGTAGGTTTTTTGAGAATTTTTTGAGAATTTTCCTATGTCTAGTATTTGAGGAATTCGCATGTCAGTGAAGTCACATTGGTGATATGTGCGAAAATGATCCATAATACTCTTGAGGATAACTCAATAACTAAGTGAGGTGCCGAGTTGAGTGATATCTTATTTTGAAGGTATACTCGAGTAGATTATTTGAGAATTTTTTGAGAATTTTTCTATGTCTAGTATTTGAGGAATTCACACATAAGTTCGGTCACATTGACGCATGCGTCTGAAGGTGAGCCCAAGCCGAACCATTATTGTTTTGATGATAACTCGAGAACTAAAAGAGGTGCCGAGTTGAGTGATATCTTATTTTGAAGGTATACGAGTAGATTTTTTGAGAATTTTTTGAGAATTTTTCTATGTCTAGTATTTGAGGAATTCACACATAAGTTCGGTCACATTGACGCATGCGTCTCAAGGTGAGCCCAAGCCGAACCATTATTGTTTTGATGATAACTCGAGAACTAAAAGAGGTGCCGAGTTGAGTGATATCTTATTTTGAAGGTATACTCGAGTAGTTTTTTGAGAATTTTTTGAGAATTTTCCTATGTCTAGTATTTGAGGAATTCGCATGTCAGTGAAGTCACATTGGTGATATGTGCGAAAATGATCCATAATACTCTTGAGGATAACTCAATAACTAAGTGAGGTGCCGAGTTGAGTGATATCTTATTTTGAAGGTATACTCGAGTAGATTATTTGAGAATTTTTTGAGAATTTTTCTATGTCTAGTATTTGAGGAATTCACACATAAGTTCGGTCACATTGACACATGCGTCTGAAGGTGAGCCCAAGCCGAACCATTATTGTTTTGATGATAACTCGAGAACTAAAAGAGGTGCCGAGTTGAGTGATATCTTATTTTGAAGGTATACTCGAGTAGGTTTTTTGAGAATTTTTTGAGAATTTTCCTATGTCTAGTATTTGAGGAATTCGCATGTCAGTGAAGTCACATTGGTGATATGTGCGAAAATGATCCATAATACTCTTGAGGATAACTCAATAACTAAGTGAGGTGCCGAGTTGAGTGATATCTTATTTTGAAGGTATACTCGAGTAGATTTTTGAGAATTTTTGAGAATTTTCTATGTCTAGTATTTGAGGAATTCACACATAAGTTCGGTCACATTGACGCATGCGTCTGAAGGTGAGCCCAAGCCGAACCATTATTGTTTTGATGATAACTCGAGAACTAAAAGAGGTGCCGAGTTGAGTGATATCTTATTTTGAAGGTATACTCGAGTAGATTTTTTGAGAATTTTTTGAGAATTTTTCTATGTCTAGTATTTGAGGAATTCACACATAAGTTCGGTCACATTGACACATGCGTCTGAAGGTGAGCCCAAGCCGAACCATTATTGTTTTGATGATAACTCGAGAACTAAAAGAGGTGCCGAGTTGAGTGATATCTTATTTTGAAGGTATACTGAGTAATTTTTTGAGAATTTTTTGAGAATTTTTCTATGTCTAGTATTTGAGGAATTCACACATAAGTTCGGTCACATTGACGCATGCGTCTGAAGGTGAGCCCAAGCCGAACCATTATTGTTTTGATGATAACTCGAGAACTAAAAGAGGTGCCGAGTTGAGTGATATCTTATTTTGAAGGTATACTCGAGTAGATTATTTGAGAATTTTTTGAGAATTTTTCTATGTCTAGTATTTGAGGAATTCACACATAAGTTCGGTCACATTGACGCATGCGTCTCAAGGTGAGCCCAAGCCGAACCATTATTGTTTTGATGATAACTCGAGAACTAAAAGAGGTGCCGAGTTGAGTGATATCTTATTTTGAAGGTATACTCGAGTAGGTTTTTTGAGAATTTTTTGAGAATTTTCCTATGTCTAGTATTTGAGGAATTCGCATGTCAGTGAAGTCACATTGGTGATATGTGCGAAAATGATCCATAATACTCTTGAGGATAACTCAATAACTAAGTGAGGTGCCGAGTTGAGTGATATCTTATTTTGAAGGTATACTCGAGTAGATTTTTGAGAATTTTTTGAGAATTTTTCTATGTCTAGTATTTGAGGAATTCACACATAAGTTCGGTCACATTGACACATGCGTCTGAAGGTGAGCCCAAGCCGAACCATTATTGTTTTGATGATAACTCGAGAACTAAAAGAGGTGCCGAGTTGAGTGATATCTATTTTGAAGGTATACTCGAGTAGATTTTTTGAGAATTTTTTGAGAATTTTCCTATGTCTAGTATTTGATAATTCGCATGTCAATGCGGTCACATCGGTGATGCGTGTAGAAATTAACCTAATAATATTTATGAGGATAACTCAAGAACCACGAGAGGTGCCGGGTTGAATAATGTCTTTTTTTAAAAGGTTTGCTTGTGTAGTTGTTTTTTGAATATTTTGAGACTTTTCCTTTGTTTAGTATTTGGGTACTCCACTTAGCTATATGGCTCACTTACAGTAGTACCCGCTGGTTTTTGGATTTAGTGCAAGTAATTTTCCTAACTTATTTTTTTGCTTAAATAGTTTCTCGATCACGTATCCATATAATTATTATTATGTTATGTTTCTCAAAATTTTTCTCATTTACTGCAAAGAAATAAGTTTATGCTCGACTTCGCTTATTTGTGTGATGCAATGTGGTTTTTTGGTGAAAACGCATTCTGCATGCTCAGAATGTTTTCTATTTTCTCCGTCGTAATACATCACGGACTTCGAGTCGAATAACTGAATATTAATCTACTAATAGCTTGATAATGGACCCATGTGCTCGTAAAATCAGCCAATCACATCACGTTTTTAATGAAACACTCATAGAATAATGTTAGCGATTGAAGAACTAATAACCACGTGGGTCCACTATTTACATGATTGCCAAGTTGTGTTGTTTGGCATGTAATTTGATTTGGCTCTGCCTACGTAGATTGTTGAAGACGTAAAGTAAACACTAGTTATGTAATATTTCCATGTAATATGTTTATTACTCAGAAACCACGAGTTTGGAGTCATTTCAAGTGCAATATTTTTCATAAAATATTTAATGAGCTTTTCAAAACTGTATTTATTTTTACCCTACACTCGTATTGCTCCAGAACAGATAAATTTTAAATGATAATACAACTGATGTATTATGAACCTTACACAATTATTCAGAAAATTAATTGAAATTACATGATATAATTTTTTTTTCATACCAAATTACATTCCTTATTCCAAAGTTCATCATCTAACGTTTCCTCTTTCTTAAAGAACCGATTCAGGAATAACTGGATTATTGGCAACATTGTAACAACTGCATAACATGCCCACGTGTTCAACAAATAAGTCATTTAGGTACATTAAATTTTGAAAGTAACGGGCAAAAATACCCAGAAAATATAATATAAACATGGACGCTTGAGCCAACTATATTATAGCGGTATTGCTAAGTGGTGCCTTTGAGCTGTCCCACGATCGGCCCAGATCGATTCCAAGAAATTATTTTTTTTTTTTTAAATTGAAATTAAAATTTTGTATTTTGAAAAATAATTTGAATTATCGCTTTTGACAAATTATTGTAACAATTATCATTGATTTCTTAATAAAGGAAAATATTTTATCACTCAAGAATTCTTAAAATAGATTAAAATGAATGTAAAAATTCTAGGGTGGGCTGAATTTCATTATTTTTCTAATTGTTGGCGGATTGCGTAGCCGGTTTTAGAGTGGAGGGTTTTTGGGCTCCTACTGTCTACTCACCCAGAGGTCTTTTGTTTTGTTTTTAGGCATTTAACTCAACTTTTTGGTAATTTAAACAATTTACTATCTTCCCCTCGTGACTTTATGGAACTGAACACCTTCCCCCTTCAAGCAAAGATCCCAAAACCGGCACTGGAGGATTGAGAAGTAGTTGTCAAATGATGCCCAAAAAGATTAAGAAAAATTTTGTCCATAAAGATGATACGAGCACCTGTTAAAATGAGGTCAAAAATTCCAACACCTCAAAAAATGAATAATTTTCAGATAATTTAATTTTTTTATTCTCAAAGTTGAGTTCTATAGTTAACATTCTGAAAAAAAAATATTTTTTTTTAATTCAAAGGATCTGATACTTCTTTGGTTTTGTTGAAAAAACTTCAAATTTTTTGGATTAAAAAAATAAAAATAAATAGGTAATTTATAGGTAACTAGCCTAATATCGGCTTACTTTGAGTCTTTAGGACTAGGAGACAAAATATTACCGATTTTACCGCACAGAATCCTTCAAAATATGAATTATTTCATGCTAAAACATAAATATTATGACATCACGTTCGACTACCTACGAAAATTAACGATTTCAAACAAGTATTACTTTTCATCTTAGTATGACGAAAAGTTATTACTTTTCATCACAGTGTGACGAAAAGTATGATTCTTTAGTTCTTTACATCACACTACCTCTTTATCATACCTTACCACCACACTCGTTACCAATTCTGGCTGCAAGTTCGTGAGATTAGGTTTAATTGATGAAGTGAAAATTAGTTATGATTATACCTCATTTGATATTTAATTTTATATTCTACTGTTTCATAGTGTGTATAAAGAAAAATATCTTACAATACAGGAGGCGAAGTGAATATTTTTTGTCTTGTGCAATTGGCTTCACTCACCTTCGGCTCGTTCCGCCAACATTCGCACTCGACAAAAAAACATCACTTTCGCCTCCTGTATAGTAATATACTATTCTCATTCACCTCATTTGGCAGATGTTGCCATTAACTTTAAACCAACAATGAATTTCGTAAAAGAATTAACATCTCTAAAATCAATCACAAAAAATTTCCTTTCTCAAACGTTGAAAAAGGCCCGAAAAAGATAACCGCGTAAAATCTTCGCTTTGTAATTTCCTCCTCGTCGAAACGAACGTAAAAAAGTCTCTAGAACGATATTAACCGTTAAAGTTCATTTTATGGTTACGAAAGGCGGCTCGAAACCTCATCGAAAAAAGGGGGAAAACCAAGGAGTGAGTCCGTAGAAAAAAGGTATTTTACGACTAACAAAAAATAGGCGCAAAATAAAACGACGTCGGAAACGAGAAAACCGTCGTAAAACCCAGTACGGCCGTTAGATTTGAACTTTAATGGTATATTACGAAGAAAAATTTTCATTAAAAAGCTCGACTGACAAAGTTTTCCTTCGAACCAGCTCCATATACATTCCGGCGAGTAATACGAGCTAGCGAGTTAAATGGTACTCAGCAGTTTTTGATTTAGTGGCGCTAATTGCGGCGCCACCGAAGACCGAAAAAATTTCCCATCTCGGATCGAAATAGCATCGAAAAAATATCCACTCTGGAGTATAATAATTAAGAAATATCGCGGCTATTATAAGGCCAGCAGCGCCAGCAACGCTGTATAATGAAGATATACGCCGAATGCACGTTACCGTAAGCTAATCACGCTTGGCCAATAAATTGGCCAACGCATTTGCTCGATACTGCGTTACATTTGCATATAGCGGTTGGAAAAATATAGCCAGAAGTTGCCGACTTGCCGAGCACAACACGAGCAGAAAATAAAACCCAACGTTACGTTACAGATCGAAAACAAGACAAATAAATACTTCAGCTGTTTGCTCATTAGAGCAAAGATCCGGCTCCGATGTCAAGAAAGATAGCTATTGTAGAAGGTGGATCGGTACCATCTTCTGCTAGGTTTTCGTTGTCGTCGTCGTTTTTTCCCTTTCTTTTTTTTCGTTCGAGTACGAGCGACGCGTACACTAACAGCCTAACAGCTAATGCAACCACTTTGTCATAATTTTTTACTTTTGTTCTTTAAACTTGACATTCTTAAGAAGCGTTCTTTTGTCACGGATGACCGAGTAAAAAGTTTTTTTATTTTACGAGTTTACTGACCATTTTTACCAGCGTCCGAACGCAACGACCACCGCTTCTTCATTCCCACCGACGCGACCATTAATCGTCGTCCTGAAATAGCGGTATCATCGAAACGACCGCATCGTATAAGCGAACGCCTACCATAACCTCGAGCTCGACTACCGAGCATACGTGCATAGCTCGCATTTAATACCCATTTAATTCTTCCGAATACAATTACATTGGTAAGATTTGCAAGATCAAATGTTACCATAACAACGCCACAGTACCGTCGTATGCACCAGAAATATGTAATCGACTTCTTTTTTTAAAGACTGTACCATTTTCACGCTACCATTGTTATTTATAATAGAAATATAAATAATTTAAGAATTTTCCCATTTTCCGCCTTCCTCTTTCATCTGTATCGTACAAGTGCGCGCTCAGACGGAAATTCATCAATGGCGTCTTTTATGTACGGAAACGCGTTTCGTTGCTTTTTAATTGTGCTTGTTGCACTCGAATACGAAGTATTAACTTTTTAAATGGAAGCTTACTCTAATTACAGGCCCCCAAAAGAAGGGTGCGAATATTTCATGATATCTTAATAGTACTACGATGGTACTCGACGAAAACACATACGAATGGGACACGTGAAACCTTAGGGCTTTGATAACCTACATGAAAAAGTGTGCCGGTTTGGCTTTTATTTTATTTTTTAATTAAAATGCGAATAGTATTAGATACGGTTGTCACCTTTAAAGAGGACGCCGTCTCGACATATTTTTCTATTTCAGTCAACCGCAATATACGAATGGTTGATAAACGTTGTATCATCGTGCGACGGATATCTTACTTATTTTAGCGTCCTTGAAAAATTTCCCCAATTAGACCGGCGTAACGAAGTATGCTCGTATGATGCTCAAGAATACTTATTTTCTACGCCATTGCATTGTATCGTACGTAAGAATCAACTAAGAGTCGTATAAAAAAAATTCGAAATTGTGTTATCTCGACAATTTTTCGAATTTTTTAATCATATTTATCGAAAATGTAATTTTTAGGTTTTTAGAAGATGCAAGAATAATAAAATAATCGGTATTAAGTATCAATTCAATTTTGAAATAAGAAATATCATGGTTGTCTTTGAAATTAAAAAAATTCAGTGTTTAGAAAAAAAAATTTATTCTTCTAATAATAGTTAGGTTTGATGAATAGAATTTTACCAAGCGTAAGAATTTTTTTTTGTCAAAATAATATGACATTAATTACATCCGCTTTATCTGTATGTGAAATCAGGGTTGAGTAAAATTAGGTAATTACATATACGATGAATTTTTAACCCAAAATTCACTTTAAAAATGAATTTTACACAAAAAAAATGACGTAATTAATATTATCAGCACATTACAGCGGTTGAATTTTTCACATATTCATGTTGAGACTAGTACATTTATTCATACCTCATACAAAGCATTAGAGAAGACATTGAAATATGCAATTATCATTCTGTATGGTGCCAATAATCATACAAATGCATTCAACAGTGTTGCCAGATTTAGTTTTCAAAAATCTTTAAAAAAGGCTAAATTTTGGTAAAAAGAAGCTAAAAAAAGCTTTATTTATTTCCAAGAAAAAAAAATTAAATATAAGCTGAAAAGCTTAAAAAGCTAATATTAAACAATTTCTCCGGCTGCATGCTGGAGACACATTATTAGATTTGATTTTCGAAGATTTAAATAGATCTCAAATTCATCATACATACTTGGCAAACACTTCTTACATTCCTCTGTACTACTTTAATAAATTTCTTATACATAC